>JAPMOB010227940.1:0-37175 GCA_029875015.1 Lepomis gibbosus
ATAATAAACAAGACTACAAAACCAAGGCAATATCAAATAAACACAGGAAAAACAACAGCACACAACTCAAATCCTAACAGGCTCTTTAGGTTGTGCCATCAAAAGCGGCCATTGTGAGAAAGTGTAAATGTGTATTTATATAGATACCTCTGTTATGTATATGAGAGCATGTGTTGTGTTGCATTAGAGTATGTGTCGGGAAACGTCTGTTTAATTGTTATTTTTGTGTTGTTGTGAAGCTCTAGACAGAGGGTCCAAAACAATTATCCCTTCGGTGACAATATAGTATAGCCTATCTAACTTATCCTATCTATCTAAGATCAGTTTTTCTGTCATTCTCTATCATGACTTTCATTGTGTTATGGTGCTTCTAAGCATGATTGCTTTAGTCTGGTGTCACTCTCTTTCAGTAAATGCTCAGCCATGGTATCTAGACTTAAGTCGCCATCATGTCTGCTAAATATGGTAGTGTTTGCTAGCTCTTGACCTTGCTCCTCAAAATAACTCTGAATACCCCACATACCCCAGACTCCCCTGCATTGGATCCTTTTGCAGCATGCATACACACACACACACACACACACACACACACACACACACACACACACACACACACATGCATACCCCATTCCATCAAATTGGTCTTAATCCAGTGAGAAATAATTAATTCACACTGACCCTCTCCCTTCTCTTGCCTCTCTGTCCCTCTCCTAACTTCTCCACTTTTAGCTTGCCTCTCCTCTCCCTTATCTGTCTTAATAAGAAAGCTCTTTGACTCCTCCAGAGGCAATGCGGCTGAGGGAGGGAGGTCTGTAATGGATTTAAGACCCCATTTTTAATTCATAGATTAAGACATTTACTCAGAAGAAAGGGTATGAAGAAATAGCACATGAAGCAGCATTAGATTTAATGTGTTGCTCTATTCAAGTCATTTCTGTAATGGTTTTGGCCTCATATCAGCTATGTTAAAATTTGGCTTCTGCTGTTCAGGCAGACTAGGGTTCACGTTCTCTCTCTCTGCATTGTATTAAAAGAATTCAAAAGACTGTGTTGATGGAGGTTTGTTGCTTCAGGTACCAGTGAGACATTTTATTCAGGGACTTTGATTTGATTGGCCAATGCAGTTCCTTGGTAGATGATTCTTGAGTTCTGGCCAAAGTTGTTGTTACTTATAGCAAACATATTGTAGTGTTTTAGTTCAGTTTAGATTAGGTTAGTTCATGTTTTTGCGGAAATTTGATTAAGTAGTAGTAACCTTTTATTCATGTAGGATTTAAGAGTTACAAAGTTCATTCCAGTTCAACATACAAGTAAGTAAAAATGTGAATAATTAAAATTCATTAGAAGACAAAACAAAATTAAGTTAGAAATTCCAATTACAAGTTGCCTTTTAAAAGTTTGTTTTTTTGCAGCACTGACTCAGCTGACCCAATACTGAGCTGAAGGCTGTATCATTGTATTGGAACTAAAACAGTAGAAGCACAGTCTCCCTTAGTTTTGCGCTAAACTGCAGAACTTGGTAACGTGTTCTGTCTGCACATTTAAAGAGTTGGGTTACAGAATATGGAGTTAAAAGCTCAGAAATGTACTAGGAATCCAAACTATAAAGGGCTTGAAATGTAATTAAAATGATCTTAATTTGAATTTTAAAATGCAACTCATTGCAGTGCAGGTTCTGGAGAAATATGCTCTCTGTGTTTGATGTTGCCCAGGAACCGTGCTGTTGCATTCTGGTCCAAATGCAGGCGTGCTTTTGCAGAACCATTTAGAAGTGAAAAATGAGCCAAAATAATCTACAGTTTAGTTTTCTATAATTTTAGCAATATTTTAGCAAAGTAAGAAATAGTCAGGGACCCAACCCAAACAGATAGGAAGTGATCAGAGGGCAGTAGGTGGTAACTGCTAAAAAAAGGTATTTTTGGCAGTGGATCATTCAGATTAGAGGAAGACAGATGGATGTGAGGCACAATGTCAAGTAATTCATTTTATGAAATGGGAGTAAACTAATTTGACAGAATTGATGAGGGGTCATGGACAGGTTAACAAGAATAAGCAGGCTTAATAAAGGCATTCCATGTGATTTTATTTCAACGAAATAGTTTAAGAACATTTGAAGATGTCTCTTCAAGTCTCTTGAGGTAGAGACATTCATGGGCAGAACGTGTTATATTCCAACAGGCAGGATTAACAGACACTCTATTGAACACCCTGACATTATGTACATGATCTGGCAAAGGTGGGTAAACTTTGTCGCCAGAGCTAAATTGAGTAGGGTGGACTAGAAGTAATACATGCCCCTTCATTATCCAAGATTGTGCTGAAGTGATTCTTTATATGAATACATAAAATATATAAAATAAGTTACTACTTAGCATGGAAAAGTAACAACTTATGTATATATTTTTCTTTTAATTGATAATTGTACTACTTGGTGGTAGTAAGCAGGTATGGGGAATGACTAGACAGATCTTACCACATTGGGCTTGCACGTAATTTGAGCCTTGTGAAGAGCCCATTAATCATCTATGATGTTTGTATTAAAATCCTCCAGACATACAATGCAAAAATAACATTTTTTTCTTTCTCTAGATGTAAATGACAACGTCCCATTTTTCACTTCCTCCATCTATGAGGCCTCTGTCACTGAAGGGGCAGAATCAGGGACTTTGGTTTTCCAGGTTTCAGCCAATGATCTCGATTTGGGTCTCAATGGCAAGGTAAAAACAGATCCACACATGACCGCAATCTGTTATAAGTAGTAATGTTGCTCTTTCAAGCGAGGTTAAAGGTAAGGGGTGTTTAGAACTCAGTTCCATTTAAAAACATGAAATCTATTATTTATCCAAAATGTGTTCTTTCTTGCTGTGTAAAAATGTAATTAGCTAAGTAATTAACTGTGTTTCACCACCTGATCCTCTGCATAATTGTGTCTGCCCCAACCTCCCACCGTTCAGATCTCCTACTCCCTGCTGGAGGATCGCAGTGGGGACCACCAGTATTTCCGTATTGACCCAGAGGTGGGATTCATCTACACACAGACTGTGTTTGACCGTGAGACCAAAAGCTCCTACCTGTTGGAGGTTCAATCTGTAGATGGATGGGAGTCAGCGAGGCCGGGCAAGCATGGACAGCCAAACTCTGGTAAGTAAAACTGACACTGCACAGAACAGCATGAGGTCGAACTGATGGTTAAGTTGTGACTGCTGTGGTGTTTTTGCAGTTTGTCTGGTATTGTTACGTCTTGTGCCTGAGTGTTAAGAGAAGCGATTGTAAAAGCTGTCATGAAGTCGCTAGGTTGAACTGCTACTGTGTTATAGCAGTCAGTGATAAAGAGTAGCTGCAGGACATAGAGGTGAAAGGGAATTGTTGAATTGTGACTTTGAAACATAGGAAACATTCTACATTTCCGCTACCAACAGATTTTTATCTGTATTTCTAAAATAGGTGAGAATATCTTACAAAAAGGTAAGTCACTTATGAGGAACAAAAAGTATGGCCCCAAAATGAGGACACCTGAACATCACAACTATATGTGATTGTTGATCTCTGGATCAGCCCCCACTCTTCTAGCAACGCTTTCCATCTGGAACCTGCTATCTTCAGGGATTTGCTCCCATTCAACCACAGGGATGTTAGTAAGGTCAGCCACTGTTGTTAGGTGATAAGGCCTGGCATGTAGTTGGCATTCCAATTCACTCCAAACGTATTGGATAGGATTGAGGTCAGGGTTGAGATCAGACCATACTGGAAAGACCATCTCTTTATGGACCTGGTTTTGTGCATGGTGTCATTGCCATGTTGGGACAGGATAGGGTACAATGCTGAAAGCATAACATTATCTGAAATAGCAGTTTATGCTGTAGCACTAAGATTTCCCTTAATTGAAATTAAGGGGCTTAGCCCAAATCATTAAAAAACTGCCTCAGACCATTATTTGTCCAACATCAAACAGTTGGCACTGTGCATTCAGACAGGTAATGTTCTCCTAACACAATTATGCCAAATCCAGTATACCTATCAGACTACCAAATAGTGACACATGATTTATCACTCCAGACTAGACATTACCAGTACTCCAGAGTTCAGTCACAGTGTGCTTTACACGTGTCCAACCAAGGCTTAGCATCGTGCATAGTGATCACTTGTGTGCCACTACTCAGTCTTGGAAATTCCTGCATTGCTTAAAGTTCTCTGCCACTGTGCTGAAATCAGTTTTACTAAATTCAAAAATAAATAATTATATTTCAATGGAAAATATATATTTTTAAACTGTAGCATAGCAAGAATATGGCTATATACTGTATGTATGTATACTGCCACGAGGAACCCTTTTGTTTGTCTTAATTAAGTAGAGCTTCTTTATTAATAAAAACCTTTGTTTTGACTGTCTATGAAGTTTCAGCTCAATAATGCACATATCCACACCACTTTGAAAAAGCACTGCAATGAATAGGCTCCTTTTGTTTTTTTATATCATCTTCATGATATCCACTAAAGTGGCAACATTTTGACAACAGTAGCCTATTATGCCACATATGCTGCTCAGAGACCAACGGTGCAAGCTGTGATAACTTTAAAACATAGGCGTATGCATATTTTTATGGCTCTGAAAGTTGTGCTTGGACTTGGATGCAATTACTAGATTATACTAGTTTCTTTTCTTAAAGAGGTGGTATTATGCTTTTTGGGCTTTTTCCCTCTCCTTTATTGAGTTATTCATCTCTTTTGTGCATGTAATAGGTTTGCAAAGTGAAAAAGCCCAAAGTCCAGCCCAAAGGGAGTTCCCATCTCCCACAGAAAACTCTTCTCTGACCTGCCTGAAAACAGCTTGTGTCCAGCCTTGTAGTCCAGCCTTTAATTCCAGTTTCTTGTGATGTCACAAGAAAATATGTGTCATAATGCACGCAGAGCGACTAGTCTGACATGGCCTCAAAAAACACAGGTGGAAAAACACTGAGCTGCAGCACACACCTCCTCTCCCTTCCAAACACAAGCTACCCTCCAGGCAGTCAATGGACAAAAAGTTCTTGAGATGTAGAGACAGAGCTCAGTTAAAACTTTATGGATGAAAAATACTTTTGTTACAGATTAATAACTCACCGCTCTGAAACTCTTGCTCTAGTCCATATTGCAAAGCTGGTCGGCAACATGTATCCTACTGCTGAATCGAAACTGTTTACCGTTTTTTTTCATGACCCTTTCTCAGCATCTGACTGGCTATTACCGGCCTTTGGCTGACCTGCCCTTCTCTGCTTCTGATTGGCTAGTAGTCTTTAACTAGGAACTGTGTATGTGCAACTCCCAACAAAGATCCTTTAGAGACGAGATGCACTCCATAGCTAAAACAAAGCCTTCAACACACAGGTTGAAAAGAGGAGCTGCAGCAATGTGCAGTATGACAAAAAATATGGTGGTTTTTTTTTTGAAAATTAAACCATTAAACCTGTTCTGGTACAACCCCTGAATAGGAGTTTGAACTGGAAAATGAGCATAATACCACCTCTTTAATGCATTTTCCAGTGTTTGGACCTTGGAAGTTAACATGAGGATTTACATTTTGAAACAATTACATTGGTGGTCTTGTTTTTCATAAGCAGGATGTAATATACTCCACAGCCTTCATACCGTTCCATCTGGCTGGTAGCCTACAGCTCTGTAGGCTATGTTTTTAGTATTTTATACCACTGCTACAACATCCTACCGAATCAGTATGGGCAACAGAGATTAGACGGACACGAAATGGCTTAGTTGTTAGCTACTTCCATCATCCGCTTTTCTCAGGAACTTCTCAGGAGCCCACAGAGTCTGTGAAATGGAGTGGCTGAGATCGGATTCCACTTAACCTTTTTGTTCATTTTGCACAGTTTGTTTTTGTAGAATTTGTTATTGTTATTGTCATTTTTCTAAATAAACAGGTTGATTGTTAATTCATTTTATTTACGTATTTATATTCATTTGGTGAACCCAACCCCCATCGTCCCTTTCCCTCCATTTTTTCTCCTATGCCTCAAACACACATTAGGCACAGAAATGTCCCTTGCTTTTAAGCCCTGTTCATGTGATGATGCTTCCCACAAACCATTCTTGTGCTAATGCCTCTTCTGGAGGCAGTTTGGAACTCTCTCTGCTCTGTGACCTTGTGTGGCCTTCCGCTTCAGTGCTGAACTGTCATTGCTCCAAAGCTTGGCAAACCTCGTCGGCAAGAAATTCGATGAACAGACTTATTGGAAACATGACAGTTCCACATTAAAAGTCAATGAGCTCTTCAGCACAATGTATTCTACTGCAAATGTTTGTAAATTCAGATTGCATGGGTGTATGCTTGATTTTATGCACCTGTTAGCATTTGCTGAAGCAGCTGAACCACTAATTGGAAGTACTGTCCATATACTTTTGGGTCATAAAATGTTTATAAAGTGTATATAAAGTAATATATGGCTTCAGTTAAGAAATTTTATTTCGAAGTTGGAGTGAGTGCCTTGAATGCAGTTGCTACTAATACAACTGCACACTAGCAGAAATACTTGTCAAAATGTATGTTAACAAGGATTTAGTCATGTGGGCACCACCCGGCTGAAAGCTGTGATTTAATTTTTTCTGCGATATATTCTGTAGTCGCAGTTTGTTTCAAACGAGTTAATTATAATGGTTATTGAATTATTAGCTTCCATGTAAAAATGCAAACAGATTGATGTCATTACAGAAATGATTTAGATTATATTGATATTAGAGTTGTAATCCAATTTATATAGTGATGGTGGTTGCTGTTAGACTGACTGAAAAATAAGGCAATCACAAAAGGGGAGAGAGCTGCAGACAGCTGCTCTGTAGACGTCATTTTAAGCTCCAAATCTTCATTGAAGGCAGCAATAATCTATGTTTTCCTTTTTCTGTCTCTTTCCCACATCTGCTCATCTCTCCCTACCGAAGGACCAAAGGCCATCTTTCTCTTTCAGTCTCTCTCTTGTGTGCCCTCTCTTCCTCCATCTACCCATTTCTCTCTAATTTGCTGCCAGATGAAATGCATACATGCTCCAACGGTAGAATAGAGAGACACTAAGAAATGAACAGATGTTGAGACAGATGGGTGGATGGAGAGAGTTTTTGAAGAAACAGCAAGACAGAACAGGATATATTTTGAATTAATATGATCATAGATTATTAACACATCCTCTCTCTAGGTTTGTCTCACTATGACATTTGTGGCAACATAAACAGAAGTTAAATATTAAGCAGAGGAGAGACTGAGAGACCGCAGTGAAGCTGTGGGAGTTATTTTACTTCTTTTCCCTCTGTGCTATGAATATTGAATGACTTGGCATGAAGAAGGATGGGTGACAGGCAAATTAACAGATACTCAACAAGGATGCACACCTCAAAACACACACAAGTGCATTTGTAGTTGTTGTCAATCTCTGATATCCACAGGGAAATCATTTCAATGTGGTGTCTGTTACACCTGTAATGAAACATGAATTTACAATTATTTACAGTTTATTTATGTGCAGGGGCACCACCAGGGTATGAAGTTAAAATGCCCCATACCACACAGCTGTTTGTTCAGAGTTCCATTAGCTTTTTTAATTCAGTTCAAGCACTTCCAGCAACACAGTTTGAGGGACTGCTGTCTTTATTGGTTTAGGTGAATCAGATAAATCATTAAAAATGGTTATAAGCTCCTGTTAAGATTATTTAACTTTTCTGATCCAAAAGCATGCGTAGAGACTATGTCCTGTACTTTAGACGCTAGTTTGGTAATTATTTTTAAAAAAGTGTTTTCCGATAGTTTGCAGTTTTGTTCTTTATTTCCTGCGTCAACTTCCAATAAATAATACTAAGTCACATAAAGTAAAATAAACAACATAATTCGAGCACAGTTAAAAACTGTTTGCTCCTCTTCTTAAATTAACAACACCTGTTTGCATTAAAACATGAACTTAAATTACCTGATGCCAGCATCGGCCTTAACAACACAATGCAATATCATGCCCCCTCTGGCTTGGAGGAAAACAACAAACACGGCTCCTACAGCATGATAGCCACATGCTTTTTTCTTCACTTAGTGAAGAAGAAGCGTTTCGTCATCTTAAATTTGGCCTAAATCAAAGCTATCTATGTTTGGAAACAATTTTCCAAAATGAATCCTATGCTGTCGTATTCAATAAGAGAGTGCATCCAGACAATTTTAGCACCCACAGCTGTATAAAGCAGGGCTTCCAACTCACACCACTTTTATTACTATCAGAAAGTATCGATTGCTTTTGATATCTCTTTGCTTATGTGAGGATACTTAAAATTTGAAAAACATATTAGTCTGATAACTATGATGGCAAATCCGAATGAATCCTATCATCACTCCAAAATGCCTTGATTAGGTGATTCAGAGCCCTATTAGTGGCTCTGGAAATCTTATGGGCTACTTTGTTTAAAATACATACTTGAAGGATTTACTTCAATATTGTTTGGTGAAATATCTAAAAAAAATATCATATTCTAAAAAAGCTTCTTTCTGCCTTGAGATAAAAAATCAATACCTTTTACCCCCATTTCAATTCTGTGTTATTTATCATGGGGTTAGGGTTAGAATCTATTGTAAGAAAGCAATTTATATGACCATTCCAGAGTAAGTGGAGATGCAAAAAAATAAGATTGTCATGCTCGTCTAGTATAAAATCTCAATTTCAAAGGCAACTTTAGAACAACTCTAACTGAAGACACCAAAATAAACATTTATTATAAAATTTATAAAAATACACTTAGGCAGTCTCCATGTTTTACTTCCAAAATACTTTTTATTTCCACACACAGCCATGTTACAAATATCACAATGACCATGGGTTGCTCAGTCAGGTGCCCATGGTAAGCCATGCACACAACACACACACACACACACACACACACACACACACACTATTTATTGTTCCTTCTCTATTCAATGCAAATGAATGCAGGCCAGTTTAAATAAATCCAACATGGCCGCCAGCCATCGAAGTAGTAAATTACTAGACTTAGCGGTTTTACACAACCAGACACAACTTTTTATTACTAAAAAGCAAAGGTAAAACACAGTTCATAGTTGTAAATGTACCAGTACTAGTATTTATTTATTTATTCATTTATTACTAAATCAGCAACTAAAATTGGTTGCGCCACGTTTTCTTGGGTCAGAATTCATTTGCAGTAAAGTTATAACTAAGGCAAGTTGCCAATCACCAATCAAATTTTATAATTATAATTTGGCATTTCTCTGATGCTTTTATCCAAAGCAACTAACAATTACTATATATGTCAGTGTCACATGCCTCTGAAAGATATAGTATTTCAGGATAAACTTCATTCCAAGCTCCGACATCAAACTTCCAAGGTAAATAGAACGCACCATAACTGTCTTGCTCAAGGACACATGTCGCAGTGGAAATTGAACCTGAGCCTCTACACTAGAGGCATGTGTGTCTTATCCACTACTCCATTGCCACCCAAATTTATATGGGCTATTACATAACTATGTTACTATTTAGTTGTTAGTTATGTTGTAACTTATCTGTGCGGTGCAGCACTTTTATTTTAGTAATACATAGTTCACAACTAATAATATTGTAATTAGGTTTTAATGTAATAATATATTTTTTTAGCCAAGGTAGCATGAATATGTTGCTTCATGGTAAGCATGGTCATATTTGATGTTTCTTGCAAGAGACACTTGCTGCCCCCGTTACTTGATGTGCTTAACATAACATTAATCCTTCCCTTCAAAGGCACAAACCCTCATGTGTCATTTGGGCAAATAATTCAAAGAAAAAGAAAAGACTGAAAGATTTGAAGAAAGTGCAAGAGAATGGGACATGTTAATATTTGCTTCTTTTTAACTTTGCACATCTTCACATACAGACATGCACACATGTGGAGCATCTAGAGATTTTGCAGACTAGAGACAGCAGAATGTTGTTAAGTGGTCTCAAAAATAACCCTGATAAACACTGTTTTCACAGACAGTAAACAAGCTCCTGCATGGGGTGGGGTGGGGATGTGATTTTTACACATGCATGTCTCTAGAAGTGTGAAATCATGGATGAGCAGGCAGCATTAACAGACGGGGGAGGATGAGAGGATCGCTGCTACATCTTCCTATCCACTTCTTTTTTTCCCCTCCATCCCTCCCCACCTTGCTCTCTCACAGATCCTGAACACGTAAAAAGCCCTGGCATCTGCGACTTTTTTTTGTTATAGCTCCAAGGGCTGCATTAGTTTCTTATCTGTGCCATGAACTCTATACCACCTCTTTCGCCCTAACTTAAATTATTTATCTCATCTTGAAGCATGTATTGCAAATGATGCTGGTTTTGATACAGTATCAAAAGAAGCATAGTATGTTGGGTTGCTAAACTACCGAGCCTCACACTGATACCCCAAGGGTGCTTTGTACTCCATTTCAGCCTGCGGGTGGATGCTGAAGGAAAAACATAAACAGCTGGATTTAATGGTAAAATAGACAGAAATAGTGGAGACAGATGACAGATGTAATAGAAAGTGGTAGACAATGGTGGATGGAAGAGAAAAAAAAAGATGTTATTTTTGTTTGTGTCTCTGCGCATGAAGAAGTAGCTACTTTTCGATCTGCATATGTGTGTGCGCATGCTGGTGAAAAGTGACAAAATTGTTGCTACCCTAAGAGAGATAGACAGATGTTCATGTTCACGCTGACAGAATAAGAACAACCTCATGTTTATAATCGCCTCTCTCCTCCTCCTCCTCTCTCTCTCTGTATCTGTCACTTTCTTATCTTTTTATTTTCAGACACGGCATATGTTCGCGTTTTTATCAGCGACGTGAACGATAACAAGCCAGCATTTGCACAGGCATCCTATGAAGTTGATGTGGATGAGGATGCTGACGTAGGCTTCGCCATACTTACTGTCAGTGCCAACGATGGGGACGAAGGTGGGTAGCATGGATAAAGGGAAGTTCCTGTGTGAATGTGTGTTTCTTGGAATGGGTCAATGTAGATACAAAATGAAATGTGTAGGAGTGATGGTGGGGCCAGTACTGTATATCCATAATAGAGCACATTTACTCAAGCACATTGCTGAAATGTTTCTCTTTTCACTTGCTCAAGAAAAACATTCACTTTTCCCTTCACTGCTTTTGCCTGACCCCTTTTACNGCTCTACAAAACATGTCTTGAAGTCATGAAAAACGCAGCATGTGAGCTTGAATCAGCCACTGTAGAAGAAACCATTTAATATAACCTTTCAATGTAAGGCAAAGAAAGATGCTCTCAAGCGTTGAAATGTGTACTTTCACACTTTGGGCTTTAGAACCATTTTTTTTTCACATTAGTCAAACATTTCTTACTGTTAAGATGTTGCACTGCTGTACATGTTGGGGAGATGGCCACTGCAGCTGGTAGAAACCCTGGAATCTTTTGAGATATTATTCCATTTAGAATTGTACCCAGTATTAGTTAAATTAGGAGGTACAAGTGAATGAAGTAAAGATAGTGCTTATTATAATAGCAGATGATATTGTGCTTAGTCTTGACAGAAAGGCATTGGTGTTTGATAAATCCTTCCATGGAGTCCAGACACTGGTAGTGGTGGTGACTCTGTGGAAGCTGATAGGCTGATGAAAGAATGAAGCTGATGAATCTGTGAAGACTATAATAGGTGTGTCGCTGTGCTATTGGATAGATGTGACCTGCTGATGGAACAGCTGATATCACAACTGACAGCCCCAGATAATGACAGCAGGAAATTGAATGGCAGGATGGTATAAGAAATGAACTAAAGGCCTAAGCATGCAAAATAATAGTCTACCTGACTTAACCTTCACTAGAGCTCCATATACATAGGCATAACTGGTTGACCTTTCAATACACTTGCCTTTTAATAAAGCACTAATTAAGAGGCCTCGTTAGGGTCTGAGAATTTGCCAAAGATCCTGAAATACAAAGAGGCAGGTCTGTGATGGAACATGCAGAGGCACTCAGCTGTCATGGCCAGAGGCAAATGTCAGCTTGCGACAGAAAAGACAAGACCATTATTACTCTGGGGAATAAAAAGAGTCTCTCACAGAGTATGTTTGAGCACTGTGGCTTACACTATCAAACGGCATCTAGAAACTGGGTAGGCCTTTGACTGCAAAAAAGGTATGGTAGTTACAGATCAACAACAAAATCAACTGAGAATTGCTCTTTGAAAGTGACCACGGATTGCGTAATGGAGGGGTGATTGAAGTAGACATCAAGATAGTTTAGTTTACAGCTGAAGAAAATTGTTTCCACTTCAACAGAGCAGAAACAACTTAGAGAAGTAGGGCTGATGGCTCTTTATTTAGAATTCAAAACAGAGTACACTTGTACCAAACTTAAGTTAAGAAACACAAGAACTGGGATACTGCAGACTGGAAAAAGGATTGTAACTTCAACATATTTTCTGTTTTTAGACATTTAACACTATTTACTAATGTCTGATTTTACATAGAACTACCAGTTTTCTCCCAACAAGTTAATATACAGCCTGTTACAATATACATATCTACGTTTAATGCTGTAATTAAACCATGTAAAAAAAAATAAAGCTTTCAATAAATGTTTTTAAAGGGCATAAATAAATCCAAACTTATAACCCTAACCCTGGGTCATCAGTGTGAATGTGTAGGCGTAGCGTGTATGTGTGTAGTGGCAGAAAAGGCTGAGCCCCAGCTTCACCGGAGTTGTCCTCACCTCGTGGGACTTTCGGATAATTTATCCCCATTGATGAACCACACAAAGAATATTTTGTTTGTTATTTAGCATTTTCAAATAGCCGGCTACTTGAAATAGACCCACGATGAACCGGCAAGTGCATGCCGTTGTCAGCAGCACGGCATGCACGCAAAACTCTGCACAAGACAGAGATAGACAGAGAGAAAGGAGTCTTCAAAAAGCCTCAGTTTAGCTGGAATTTTACAGTGTAAGTTGAATGAATAGAGACTGCAGCTCTGCAGCTTCTCAAGATTAAAGCGGAGCTACGGTGTGTTCACATGAAAACACATGATTCGACAATAGGCAGGACTTGACAATTCTGATTCGACTATGTAAATCCTGAGTCGGGGACAGCCCTACCACTTTACTCTTTCTTGGTGTGCATATTGACTGGCTCTTCCCACCCAAATGCTTGTAACTTATTGCGGTGTGTCAGATCTGACCCAGAAAAGCCATTATACAATGAACAATACCTCCTCTCACATGAAGAAACTTTTTTATAATTCAGCTTATTTCATTCAAACTTGATTAGATAAAGTTTTAGTTCAGAAATTCCCATTATCTGTCTAAGAACATGGAAATTAGACACATAATAATACCTAGGATTAGTAAACTAATAGTATTTTGAATTTTAGCTCACTTTATTATTACTGTATCATACGGTGTATGGCTTCAGTTGGTGCAATAATTGTCTCTGTCATTGTTACACAACATATTTGAAATGGTAGGGCTGGCATTCACACCTTACAAACAGGAAGTCTATAGAGCATAGTAAATCATCCAGAATCTGACTATGTAGGTACAATTTGTGACTATTTTTAGAGATGATGTGACTAAAATTGGACTTGCAAATATGCTCCTGTTATATGTGTGACTTTATTTTCTTGGGAGGGAGAAAAATAGCATCCTTCTGTTTGTTTGTGCATATGAAGAAGAGAGAGCCTAACATCAGAGAAGCTCTCAATAGCTTACAGCATCTATAAGCGGACTACCTGCTTACTACCCAATTGAATTTCACCCAGGAAAAGCCTGGGAATGGTGCTCACGTATTTACTGCTACTGCAAGTGGTTTTGCTTAGCAGAAGGTCTAAATTAATTCTGCCTGTAAGCAAGTTGTTGAGAATCCTGTTTGAAAGCAAGAGCCAATCAATATTCGGACTCATAAAGGCCTTATTACCTCTCATTTTCCATCCAGAATTTGTCAAAATGACCCACAGAGAAATAATCTTTAAATTTCAGCTCACGTAACTAAGTAGTGATAGTGAAGTTTTTTCAAATGCTTCTCTTAACAGGCCTTGGTGTCCCTACTCTACACACACGGAGCCACAGCTAGTGATGAAGTTCTTTGTGAAGTGGAGCAATTTGTCTTGGAAATACAGAAAAAGGAAAATGCACAAAGTAATAGAGAAGGAGGGTGAGAGAAGCAGGAGCAGAATATAAAGATGTACAAGGTTTGGATATTTTCAGATGCCAAACCAGAAGCCTCAGCCTAAAGTCAGTTTTTATTGATTCCACTGAAAGCAAAGACTAGCCAGATCTACTCTGGAATCAAAACATATAATCATTAGTAACTTGTCACCATATATTACCATTGCTCTTTATGAATGAGTGATCATGCTGCATATCAAAGGTACTTGAAGGAAATTCTCACCTCCTGTAATCTGAAAAGGTGGCTTGACTCACAGAGGTTTCAATGGATTCAAATGGCAAGTTTTATCCAAAAAACACGTCTACTCCTTCCACGTTCCACTCAACATCTCAGTATGTTCCAATCAGTCCTTACTACGATAAGCACTTTAGCCTGAACTTTGGAACTGAGGGGGGGAAATTTTCAGCAGTGTGTCTGAGCTACTTTTCCAGCCTATGAGGGATGAGTATTTGATATTTTTAATGGAGTATTCCTGTAAAGCAACGGTTCCCAAACATTTCTTAAACCACGGCATGCCTCTTGCGCCAGAAAGCCTGTTGTGTTACTATGACAACCAGCAACCATGAGCTGTCATCACCAGTCTTAGTTATGGCATCATTGCATATTTAACATGGTGCTCTTTGATGCTTACTTCTTACATTTTGATTGATTTAAAACTTAATCTAATAATGTCAATACTGTAAACTTTTTTTTATGTGATGTAATGTTCAAAAACGTGCAGTAAAAACTGGAAGGAAATCTCAGCGCCCCCTTGGCCTGTCCATTGGGCAATCCAGCAGATTGTAAATTAGTAAAAGTTAGCATTACATTGTTTATGTAGGATATATCAAAGCTGTTTCTTGTGCTCATCTATGTTCCCTATGTAAATGTCATTACACAACAAAACATCTAATCCATATCAGCAGCAAAGCGACAGTGTCATGCCCTTCTCAGGCAGGTACATCTGCTGTCTGCCTACCTCTACCTGTGCATGACTGCTACCTTGCTGAACTGCTGTGGCTTGCACGCACATTAGTGGTGTCCACAGTGTTGGACAGTGTTGCTGCTGCACCGCTGCTACTGCCATCAATATCTTTTTACATTGAGTTTGCCTTTGATAATGGCCATCAATAATATAACGTTTTATTTTCTGAATATTGCTAAAAATATAAATAAAATAATAATAAAAATACATGTCTGTGACATAGTATATTCTACAGACATTGAAACTGTGAAATGTATTATATTCCTAGCATGTCAATATGACATGTATTTTTGCTGAAAACTGTGTGCATCACGTAAAACAAACAGGTGACATTCTGAATCATTAGATGATGCCCTGTGTGTGTGTGTGTGTGTCTTCCCGTTCCTTCTCTCTTAACTGTATACTCCAGTTTCAGTAAAGTACAGCATCCAGGGAGATGGAAAGAGTTTTGAAATTAGTACAACTGGGAAAAAAGATTCATTTTCTCTCACTTTGTTTATTTTAACTGTTCCTTCTGCTGTTTCTTTTGTCCTTTGGGTCTCAGCAGTTTTCTAAATACATAAGAGATTGAGACAACTAAAAAAAACAACTGAGAAAGACAGCAAGTGAGAAGAAAGGATGCAATTGCATATATCCCCAAATGTCTCATTTAAAATGCCAACAGACAGACGGTACAAAACGCTCTGGATTAGTACATTCTCCTCTCTCCTTCCGTGACTTTCATCTTGCTAATAAGCTGTGAATCGCATCTCGTCTTCAGAGGCTTCTCCATTCCCTTTTATATTAACATGAGGGTTGGTAGATGCAACAGTGATTGAGATGCAGACCTTGGCTTTACCAGTAATTGCATTGGGGGGGAACATTTTGTTGATCAGCATCTAATAGACTTTATTAAAAATGCTTTGCAGAGCTTAAAAAGAAAAAGAGATTATTAAGTGAGGTAGGGAGGGAACTTTGGAGATGAGGGGAGGGGGACCTTCACAGCAATATGATTTTAAATTGCTTGGAACAATGAAGTATTAATTATTCAATGAAAAAATGAAGCGTTCTTATATTTTATTGACTTTTGGGAGACAGAGTAAGAGTACTCCCAGGCCTAAAAGCCATAGGTTGTGATTCAATTTGAGTTTACTTGTGTATACAGTAATATCATGTTCTTCTTAACAGCCTTATTTAAGGAAAGGCAGCCTCTTCTCATCCCAGGGCGTGGGAAAATATCAGTGCTTTGACAAACCATCGGAATTTGGCACAAGGTACCCTTCAGTGTCTGCATGAGATGTAACCTATCCGGGTCAGGTGACGTAGTATACAGGACCGAAAGTCAAAGATGACTTATTTACAGTTTACCGTTACATAATGTTACGTAGTTCACTTTACCAACAACAAACCAACAAAGTGGATATTGTTTCTTCTAAGTTATAGACATCCATTACAGTACAAAGTGTTGGACAGGCTTTAGGTTTTCTGTGCATGGCTTTAAAGTATTTGACTTTTACTTTCTTAGATTTCTTGTCGTGAAGGTGCAATTCCATGCAGCAGGTATAATAGTCCACTTTGTAGGGCAGAGGTTCCCTGTTGTTTAAAGACTCATAACAATCAGATCACACCAAAGACTCGATATCAGCTAAAGCAGGTTGATGCTATCTATCTTAGTTAAGGGAGACAGATTGGTGGAATGGCAGAAACGGACAGCAATGGACTAGATAGAGACTTCCAATTCATGGGGGATCAGGTTTTCACCAAAGCTCTTTGATGGTACAAATACACGAGATATGCTCCTGGCCTATTTTTTCCTCACAGCTTCAGCAAGACTTACTTTCTAAACTCTGCTTTGTCAGTACCTGAGGTTCATTTATACAAACTGTCAATGTTCATCCAACCTTCATCTTCTCCTATTCTGCAGGTGGAAACGCTAAGCTGCGCTACCAGATCACATCAGGGAACATGGGAGGAGTGTTTGATGTGGAACCAGAGGTGGGCACTATCTTTATCGCCCAGCCTTTGGACTATGAACAGAACAAAAGGTAGGAAAACACTCCAGGGAAGAATCCTTTGAACCATAAATGCTTGTTGACTCCATGAATGCTTGTAGAAGGATTTTTACCTAATTTATATTATATTATTTTTCCTGTTGTATCACAATAAGTATACTATACTATAGCCTCCACTTCTGATACCGTAATTCAACTATAGGCTACCCCAATAGTTTAAGTGTTTTAAGAACATTTCAATTCAAAGCTCTACATTTGGACATAAACTGTTGCTTATTTTGTGAAAGACCTTGACAAAGCTGAAACTTTTGCTCAGGTACAAGCTTCATGTTCTGGCTTCAGATGGGAAGTGGGAGGATTACACATCAGTGACGGTAAACGTCGTTAACAAGAATGATGAGGCTCCGGTGTTTACCGTTAACGAGTACTACGGCAGCGTAACAGAGGAGCTGGATGGCTCACCGGTGTTTGTGTTACAGGTACAGTCTAATCATTATTCAGCTATATGGTAGAGCTTTTGAGAGTTTTTGCAATCATTTGTTTATTTAACATATTATCTGTGTTTCGCATGCAAGTAGCTATTTAGTAAGGCATAAATCTAACCTGTCTTGTTTGTCAAATATATGCAAGATGAGCAGCCAAACAGTGTTATGCTACAATGTTTGCTCACCTGGACAAGCAAGCTGTATGAGATTGCTGTTCATTGACACTGAGGTTTGTTTTAAGTGTCTGAAGAACATGGAGAGTAAAACGCATGAAACGCATCATGACTGGATCATGACTGGTGGGCAAGCACTGTAATGTTGCCACAGACCCCAGATTTAGAAAAAACTCCAGTATACTACTAAATAGATTTACCTGGCAGTGATAGGCTTTATCAGAAATGTGTCATTTCGGTTGGCAAGGGCTTGAATGTAATGGACATTCATTTCATTTAAATGTAAAAGTCTCGCTCTCCAGCTTCAAATCATTGCTTCTCTATTTGTTTCAAGCTTTTTTTTGGGTGGGTGTTTTTTGGAAATTGATTTGAGTTTTTATGTAAATGTTGTATTGAATAGAACATAAAGTTTAACTTGTGTGTCACAATTATAAATAATGTTTCTTTACGAAATTCAAATTGGCACAGCAGCACGGGGAATGGAGTGCAAAGTAAAAAGAACAAAATACAATAAATAAGAATCAGTTTAGTACAGATCTAGATAAATATCTTAATTTGAATATTTTGTCATTATTATTATTAGCTATGTTTCTATTACATGAGACAAAATCCTCTAATTGCTTGAAACCCAAGCCGTTAGTTGATCAGCCGTTGTGTTCACCGGTTGACATGCGTAAAATCACTGACTTACGCACACACCCCTGTGAAGGTTAGGGTAAGGGGTTACAGGGAACTGTCACCACCTTTAAGACTAACATAGTTAGCTAGCTAGCTAACGCTAATGCTTTGAACCTAACATAGCTAACGCTACTTAACTTTATTAAAAAAAAAAAATCAGCCTTGATTCACAAGGGAAAAACATCTAACTTCCTATCCCTCCACCCAACCCGCCACCACCGGAGTACAACTTTATGGATAATTGTAATACATAAATGTCTTTGTGGTGTGTTTGTGCTGTACAGCCACTAGAGGTCGCAGCACAATAAACGTAAATATAAGTCTTAATTTTGTGTAGCTAAAACGACCTACACTGTCATTTTTCTGTGGGGGACAGGCTTCTCTTCTTTCTCTATGTATGTCAGAGCACATGTCTTACTCTTTAAAGGAACACGAGTTAATTTTGGCTCTACATCACACTGCAATTACTGTGCTAAATTGAAACATCTTTGACCTACCCAGGGTGTAATTGCTGCTGATGTGTTGAGGATGAGGGAGAAGGAGCAGACAGAAGAAGAGAGGCAGGAGAGGTGGGGGTTGAGGTTGAGGCTGCTGGATCTTTGCCAGGTTTACCTACTTGAGAGTTCATACCTGCACAGAGCTTTTGTGAAGCACATCCAGTCAAGATGTCACTCTAAAGCAGCAGCATTTCAGTAATTAAATAGTGTAGAAAAAACATTACACTCTCATCACCCTCCCTGTCTTTCAATGTTACAGGTAACAGCATCTGACCCAGATAAGGATGCTGACCAGGAGGCCCTGCGTTACTCTCTCCATGGCCAGGGTGCAGAGAGTGAATTTATAATTGATGAGGTCACAGGCAAGATCTACGCCCAGCGGACCCTGGACCGCGAGGAGCGGGCCGTGTGGCGTTTCGTTGTCTTGGCCACAGACGAGGGTGGGGAAGGTCTGACTGGCTTCACTGATGTCATCATCAATGTGTGGGACATCAATGACAATGCGCCCGTCTTCACCTGTGCCCCCAGCTGCCACGGAGATGTGGCAGAAAACTCTGTAGTAGGGACGTCTGTGATGGAGATGACAGCCACCGACCTGGACGACTCAGCTGTCGGGCAGAACGCTGTGCTGTCTTACAGAATTATGGGTAGTTTAGACGCCACTAACACTGAAGTGGGAGGAGCGCCTACTTTCTCAGAAATGTTCACTATCAACCCCAACACAGGGACCATTACTGTAGCCATGGGTGGTCTGGACAGAGAGCAGGTTGAGACCTACCTCCTTGTTGTGGAGGCCAGAGATGGGGGAGGTATGACAGGGACAGGAACTGTTACCATTCAGATCAAGGATGTGAACGACCACGCTCCAAGATTCATTGATCATTCCTGTCTGGCAAGGATCTCTGAGAATGCAGAGCCCAATTCAGAGGTGGGTCAGAACCATTGCATTAGCTTATTCCTCTAAAACCATTGCCTAATTTATTTTGAATTACCTCTGCAAATGTAAACAAAGCATATGGTGGTGGATGATAATATACTGGATGACGTCATCATCCAATATATCCCAAACAGACAGCCCATACACAAAGTAATATCTAAAACTAAAGATTCCACTCAGGCCACATTACCTTTTTTAAGGTTCCTTACCTCTGATTTAGAATGTAGTTTCTTAGATGCAGTATATCTTGCAAGATTTAAAAGACCATTCAGCAATTACACAATGGCAACTGCTGATATCTGAAATCAATAATGAAGGCAAGTGTTCAAAAGTGTTTAACTTTAAAGAAGTAAACCCACAAAAAAAACAGTTTCGATGTTTAGTAGAGCATATACTTGCAAATGCAGTGCTGCAATACATATTGTGTTATTTTCACACGTTGCAGCTCACATTTAAAAACAAAAAACAAATGGTTAAAACTTTATGAGTTATGAGTTTTCCTCTTTTGGGTGGGACTGAACAGTGCTAAGAGGTGAATATTGGACTTAGAGTACATTCATCAGGTACCTAATCAATATTCCAGTGGGATACCCAATGTTGCTTTATATCTGCTAGTTGTGTCACTAGGCCATTACTTGTCTTAATTAACAACTAGATCAGCTGGTAGTATCTCAGGGCAGGTCTTTTTCCCTGTAATTGGAAGAAACTGTGAAGTACAGTATTAGAAAGGCACATCATCTGCGGCTATGCATTGTCCTATATATTCATTGTAACATATTCACAACATTTGTACATTCATTCACAACATGTGTACTCTACACCTCCTGGACAACAAGATCCCATTTTTAGAATGGGTAGAATATCTATAGAGATGTGGTGAAACTGCAGTAGAATTTTAATATAATATAAGTGGCTAACAACCAGAAATCATGTTGTCTGCAGTGTTTTAAACTCTGCTACTGTGTCAAGGTCAAAAACAGTCTACCAGAGATGTCCAATAATGTATCAAAGATGTAAGAAGCCAATATTCCTGATGAAGTAGAGTCTATATATTTTATTCACATGATGTTGATTGTCTGTTCTAAGGTCCTGGAGCTTGCTGCTGAGGACAGAGACACTGGAGAAAATGCCCAGCTGACCTTTAGTGTTGTGGCTGGAGACCAAGAGCAGAAGTTCTACATGGTCAGTCACAAGCAGGAGCAGCACGGCACCCTGAGGCTTAAGAAACGTCTGGACTATGAACGGCACAGCGAACAGAGGTTCAACCTCACACTGAAAGTATGTGGAAGCTGTTACAAAAGTCCTATTCATCCACATAGACACTATTGATACTTCTTTAATTCAGCCTCTGTACCTTTCTCTAATTTATGGGGTTTAATGTCACTTTTGTGGAAGGAAACGTCAGTAAAAAGGTATGCTGCATGTGTGAAGGGCATATGGAGTCTGAGTCAAGACTGGCAGAAGCCAAATGATGAAAGGTGCTGTGCTTCCTGATTTTGAATTGTTGAAAATATGAAATGGACTTTATCAGTTTGGGCACATTCACATACAGTATGTTCCTGGAAAGGTTTGTGAATTGTTCAAACAGATGTTAAAAATGGCTAAAGTTTTAAGAAATTTCATAAGCATTGATCTTAAGAGTTGTGTGTTGTTAAACCAACCTGTCGGCCCCTCCTTCAAAAGCTAAGACAGAGAATTTCAAGGCGAAGAGAATGCTATAAATAAAGAAGGTGTACAGAAGGTGTCGCATGTCAGTTACAGACAGGAACTTAAAAGCTCCGCAAGGGAACTTTTTGAGATTTAGCTGTTGGAAAGTAACCAGAAATTCTATAAGGTGATTAAAAAATCAGCTGCCGCACTCATGCGCACAAATGTGGATGGAAGTGTGTAAAAGAAAAAATTAAAACAGTGGGCTGATAACTACTGTTCATATACGTTTTTTAAGTTTTTCTAGCTCTTGGTTGAAAATTCCAACTGCTGACTAACACCAGAAATCTGTTGAGCAAAAATTACAATCACACTTAGTATAGGGTGCCTTGTAAACATTGCAGCTTTGCACAGCCTTGAGACTGTATGCGGTTCCTGTTTCAGGTTGAAGACCTGGACTTCTCCAGCCTTCTGCACTGTGTGGTGGAGGTGGAGGACTATAATGACCACGCTCCCGTCTTCATCCCACACTTCTTGTCTCTTGCCCCACTGCCTGAGGATATCACCGTGGGAACCAGTGTGGCTCGTTTGGTAGCTAGTGACTCTGATTCAGGCCAGAACCGAGACATCACCTATAGCCTGTCAGAGGACTCAGATCCTGAGGGGCTATTTACCATTGACCAGTCCGGTGTACTCTCCGTGGCGCGGCCTCTGGATCGGGAGCGGATACCCCTGCATCACTTGGTTGTCATAGCAACTGATCGTGGGGTCCCACCTCTAACAGGCAGTGCCACAGTCCAGCTGCCTCTCTTGGATATAAATGATAACGGACCAGAGTTTGAGGCGGCATACTCCCCAATAGTCTTTGAGAATGTGGCCGGACCACAGGTAGGCTAAGCATGTTTCATATTGACATAATGTTATGATTTGGTCAAAATAAGGAAGTTAGAAAGACACAAAGGATCATTTCTTCTGGGTTTTTTTTAACTGGTGGCATGGACGAAAATATCCACCCTGAGCAACCCACAACCCCTTATGCTCTTTCTCTTTGTTTAGGTAGTGAGATTGAACCAAACGTCAACCCTCATCCGAGCTGTGGACCATGACTCTGCAGAGAATGGCCCGCCCTTCCACTTCACTGTCCCCTCTGAGTATCGCCATAGCAATGATTTCTACCTCCAGGACAACCTAAATGGCACGGCAACACTTACAGCTCTCAGGACATTTGACCGCGAGCGCCAAAAGGAGTTCCTCATTCCTATTATTATGAGCGACAGTGGCCGTCCAGCCAAAACAGTGACCAGCACCCTGACAGTGACCATCGGTGATCAAAATGATCACGCACATGTGGCGGGGGAAAAGAAAATTTTCATCAATAGTCACAGAGGTAAGAGGGTCATCTCCGTCTTTAGGATGAAGTGTGACTGATAAAGTGTTGTGTATCATTGTGATCTTTTTAAGCACATTTTTAATTTTGCTCTCAAAGGTAGTTTTACTTCTCTGTAGATGAAGTTCATAGCCAATCATGCCAATTAGTGTTCAGTAATTAACACAAAAACGCACCATTTTTATCGTGTTTTTAACCTCTACCTCAGCCCACTCTCTGACACCACATTATCATTGTCTGCATGATAGGATTTAGTCAGAATTACTCCCATGGTGCTGTTCATAAAGTCACAAAGGCAAGCCATTGCTCTATTTGACCTGCAATTAATCACAGCTATTCTATTCTTCTTCAGCATATTGCATGTCTGGTATGTGCATCCCGTCTAACCAAACTGCCTTGTTACTTCTCTGTTTGTCACAATACTTAGCATTTGTTCATATTCTTACACCTTATTTAATAGGAAAAATAGCATGGCATTATCAGTTTCAGTTTTAATTTTTTTTTTCAGTGGTGTCTGATTTTTTTCCTATTGTTTCTGGCTAAGACAAACAACAAGGTCAAGGTATGCACTTAAATTTTTAGAATAATTCCCACATGGTTCAGAGAGTGAGGAGTTAAAGTAAAACGCTTACTGGTATAACAGTCATAAGTCATGCAGCACTCACTTAAACACACTACATACACATGTAGAGAGGCAACATACTGTTATCCTGGTTTCCTGAATAAAGGAAGGCCAAAACTTATATGAATTAACGTTCATTTAAAATGAAAATAAACTTTTTTCTGTCATTAGGCCGTATGCCGACCACAGTGCTTGGAAAGGTCTACTCTCCTGACCCGGATGACTGGGACAACAAGACTTATGTCTTCGAGGGACATGTGCCAAGGTAAATAATGTGAGCCTTCGTGAACCATTCATGCTAGATTCAGCATGAATGTACAGTACAATACAGATCTATGACAACAAGGAGCAAGAAAGCTGCACTATGTAATATTTGTAAATAAAAACAATTTTATTGTCCAAATTGAGATTATAATATATTACCAGATTATTAATGAAGTAATGTATGTATTATGTTATGTTAGATCTTGAATGTAATTCATTAGAACCGACAACTAGAACTAAGGTATATATTCTTTTGAAATATAGCTTGATTTTGCACGTTTTCCAAACAGATTGATGGTGCACAGTAGATGGTGGTGGAATATTCCTGTTTTAATTGTATGCACTTGTGAGGGATTGTGCTCAAGATTGTCTAAAAGCCATCATTACTATCTCACATATCTATGTAGGTTGTCTTGGTCAACGACAATCAGTAGATCTACATCTTCCAAACTGAGCTGAACTCAAAGTGACAAACTTCTCTCCCTTTCTCTCAAAGTCAAAGTTCAGCCCATATCGAGGACTGGGTGTAATATGAGCTATTTGCATTTCATGACAGCTCTCATCTCGTATCCCTCATCTCTTGGAGTTGAGTTCAGAACACAGTTTTATCACTGCTAGACTGGCTTTTCACAAAACAGAGCCTATATTACCCCGTTCTGGCATCAAATCAACCACAACCGCTGTGGTTCACTATGAGTGTGTACTTCACTCACTACTTCATTCACAGTTTGGTGTTTTGTATCAAAAGGTGGTATTGTAGTTGTATCTACCATGTTTGGTTAAACAAACAGCACAGAAAAGAAATTTGTATTTTAATTTAGCACATGAGTGCATTTTCTAGAATAGTTTTACTGCAAGTGTCCTACTTTGACTGGGATAGAAGTGGCCAGTAATGTAACTACTTGACATAAATGTCAATAAAAACAGGGTTCAGTAAATTGGGAAGTACCAAGTGGGAAAGTATCGATTTTAATGTAGATTACTGGAGAAACGTGGAATTAAGTGCTAGATTTAAGACATATTGTACAGCCCTCCTCATATGCTGTTAAATGAGTTAATGTGGCCCTTTCTCTACAAGTAGTTTATTATTTGATTTGCTAAGGTTCTGCCTTGGATTTCCTCTGTAATTAAATTTGAATGAGCTCATTTACTGTACAAGGGGAGCATGGAGACAAGGACCATGTGAAAATGCATCCTCACATGTCTTTGTGCCTATTAGTCGGTCTAATTTTCCCCCTTGTCTCCATCTTTTTAATGTACCGTCTCTGCTTACTTTCTAGTATTGTCCCAGAGGGCAATTGGTTTACAGTAAAAAACAGAGTAAACACTGAAACACAGAATAAATCACGAAGTAATACACGTCTGAGGGGGGGGGGTATTTGTATCGGTCTGTCTTCATCTTGGATGGTTGGAACAGGCCAAGCAGGCAACCGGACAGGAACACTGAGCCTTTATATCTCATAGCTCACACAGACTCATCTGCTTCACTCTATTATACATATGTTGGATGATAATATTGTTTAGGACAATTTCAGTGTCTTTCCTAAATTAACATGTTGGCTAAACTGTCAGGACTTGACTATTGACTATTTTGTCAAAATCGTAAATAATTTCCATTAAAATTAAATTTTTCATAGTTACACTATAGCAATATTTTCGTTATTATGCTGGTGATTTGTGCTGAGAAAGTGTTTTGTGGCCAGCAGGTACTAAGTTTAGAGCCAGATAGGTATGACACCTGTCAACCCTGATGCCAGAGAAGAGCATTGATGATGAAAATTCTGCAAACTCCCGGATTAAGACAACTACAGATCTCCCAAGCCGATCTATGGAGTGGAAATATGAGTGTTAATGTGAAAGATTATTAGGTCGCAATGGTTCATTTTAGCCTCTGCTAAGTTCAAACGACAGAAGTGACTGATGGCAGATTATATCAGCTGTCACTAATTAATATTAATTCAGTGAGTAACTTGTTAACAGTCCCAAACTAAACATGTTTGTTGTCAGGTTAAAATGCTCCCTGCAATCTGGTGTCTGTAGTCAGCCAGTGATCACTTAGAAAGAGCTCCACTCTGTAACATCACTTTACAACAAAAGTGTTTCTATAGTACCAACAGCTCCAACAGAGTGATTTGACTGTTCTCGAGTGGATCACCTCACATCAATTTCAGGAGTCTGAATCTCCCAGTCAACTTTTATTCCTCTATCAGTAATGTGTTAATGAGAAGCAAATACAGTCATGGGAAAAAATATGAAGCCTTTCAAATGACCTGGATGTCTGCATAAATTGGTCATAAAATTTGATCTGATCTTCATCTAAGTCACAACATGAGAGAGTCGCAGTTTGCTTAAACTAATACCACATTAACAATTATATGGTTTCATGTTTTTATTGAACACACCATGTAAACATTTATAGTGAAGGGTAGACACTAACATTCTCCTTCAAAATTTCTTGATAAACTTTGGATTTTATTTTTCCGTCGATGATAGCAACCTTTCCAGGTCCTCAGGTGATGATTCCCCCTCCACCATACTTCAGAGCTGGGATGAGGTTTTAATGTTGGTGTGCTGGACCTTTTTTTGCTCAACACTTAGGGTGTTATCATGTTGCAGAGATTTCTGTAAGTCTTTAGCTGACACTCTAGGATCCCTCTTAAACTCATTTAGCATTCTGCACTGCACTTGTGCAGTCATCTTTGCAGGACAGCCACTCCTAGGGAGAGTAGCAACAGTGCTGAACTTTCTCCATTTATGGAGATATTTGTCAAGAAGTCATTAGTCTAGGGGTTCACATACTTTTTCTACCCTGCACTGTGAATGTTTACACCATGTGTTAAATTAAAACATAAAAACAAATAATTGTTTGTGTGGTATTAGTTTAACCAGATTGTGTTTGTCTATCATTGTGACTCAGAAGAAGATCAGATCATTTATTTGATCAACATGTAAGTATTGGATCGGCAAATACACAGTATTAAAGGATTGTGAATGGGAACAGTGCCAAAATTTTTTATCGGGTTTATGTCCACTGCTATTTTTTTTTTAAATTCAGGCTTTCTGCAATACATGACCATGGTAACTACAGACTGTGGTTATGACAAATAAACTGTGGTTAACGTAACACAGGTTAGGAAAAACATCATGGTTAGGGTTAATAAGAAGGTGAAAGTCAAACTTGCTACATGACCATTTCACATCACTACATTAAGAGCCCACTCCATTACACAAGCATTTGATATGAATCTCGAGGTGTAGAAAAGTACAACATGGATGTAATTCTTAAGGATATTGGGTTGGTAGGTACCTCTTTATCCAAGCAGATGCATTTATTAGAAATTTGCACAATGCACACTCAAATGCAAATGCAAACCAAGAATGTGCCCACAAACATGAGCCCCATAAAAAGGGTCTAAAATCCCTGCATTTTAAGATCAGGCCCTCCAGCTGCCAGGTAACAGGCTGGTTGACAGGCACGTGCACACATAGACATCAAAAGAGGCTCAAGCAACTACCCTTTTTCTTCCTCAAGAGAAAGTACCCATTATCTGCTGTGCTTTTTAAAAAAATTAATTAATTTATATGTACAGTATATATATTCCTGTTTGCGCTGAGCTTTCCCATCAGACAAATATATTTACTGAATAAAAAATCTAAATATCAGGTCAGGAGATGAGACTTCCAATGCCCTCTCCCACCTCTCTCTCCTTCTCCCTCGGGCAAACACACAGACAGGCAGCAGCCCCTCCATTTTTCTTGGCTTGTGTGGAGGTGAGTAGTGATGAATAAAAGACTAAGCCGCCAGTGTCTGGAGTTTACAGTTAATTCGCAAAAAGACAAAAGGCAAATATACCTCTTGCTAACATGCATGGCTGAGATAATGTAATAAGTTAGCTAAAGTTTAGCTAAAGCAATTTATCATGGATGATCATAGGCTAATTTGCTGTAGCCTATGGAGACACAGGTGAATACAGTAAAATGTGAATCTAATAATGTAATCACGATCGACACATTGATATGCAAATTAGGCGTTAACTAAAATGCGCTAATTTGCACACATTTGACACTTCAATGCAGGTGAATAGGATAAAGAAAATAACTAAAGCATATCACCACAGAGCTTCCTCAGTTTATGACTCTTTCTTTCTTTTTTCTAATTTTTCTTTTCTTTAATGACTCTATTTCTTTTTCTTTTTTTATGTAAATATCCAGATTAGATTGTTTTAATTCATTTAGAAGAAAGTAATAGCAGACATGGAAGCAAAATATACGAAAATCTCAAAATTGACCACTACATGAAAAAGTGTCCTGCCTTAAACAGTAACTTTATATTTATGATCGTAGGCTCCTCATCTAACTATCCATTCTATTAGTTAGTTGTATGCTGTTAGACCTTTACATGATACAGACAGCCCTCCCTCAAATGTGAAGCCAAGTTCCAACAAAATAAAGTGTTATATAATACAATAAGACAAAAATAATTAAAAGAATGTATTGCTCTGTGAAAATTAAACAAATTATTAGTGAAACTAGGACCCTCTCTTTGGTGCAGTCATTTATTCTAAATATATACTAGTAGAATTGAAAACTGCACATTGTGGCATAGGTTACTTTGCTGTTGCCTGCTCTTGTGACAAACCTAGTAAATACTAAAGAAATCACGGTCTCTCTGTGAACTGATTATTTCGTATAAACATGTTAAGTATTAAACAATTGCGTGAGTGTAAGGGAATTAAAATAAATTGGAAATGAAGTCAGAGTTGTGTTAATACATTTAACATTATGTCTAAAAAAATTTTTTTTTTAAATCATAAATAATTATGAAAAGTTATATTTTTTTCACTTGAGTGTCTTGAGTGCCAAAATGTCTGTGCACGTCCCTGCTGGTTGAGTCCTTCAACATGAAACAATTTTAATCCCTGGTAAGCACTGTTAGAGGGCTACATGCCCTGCTGTGACGCCAACACTGGACACCCAAAGCCTTTGTGTAAAATGAGTCGCAACCTGAGAGGAGTGAGCCATGACATACTGTAATGCATAAGCATGGAGGTTATATTGAGCATTTTTTCCCGCTTAGCCCGTTGCTATGCCGACCTTTTGATGGCAAATAATTGAAATGACTATTCTACAGTCAGACTGACTCATCAGTAATAGCCTAATGACTAATTAGTACCATGCCAGCTGTCATTCCTATAGATTCAGCAGCTTGACCCTCTCATGCTCCTAGTCATCAGAAGGTAGCTCAAGCTGGGCCATCTAGCTATCACAGTGTTCACTTGTGGTGAAGTCAGATGTTTCAAACACCATGCGATTCGCCCTGCTGGGGATCTGCAGTAGCCAGAAGACAGGACCTCAGCTTAAACGGACACAGTCATTCCAGAACGCCTCAGATTTATTAGTATAAACTTCTTAAAAGAACAGAGAATAAATTAAAGTGGCTAATTAAGTTACTGTGTAAAAGTGGATGCAGTGGGTAGTGACTTGTTTTTATGAGCTTATCAGGTTGGAACATATTAAAAGCTAATTTTCAGTGTGTTTATTCTTGAGGTTAAACATATTCATCCAGGGCTCAGCTTGTGTGATTTAAGTGTACTTAAAAAAAACCAAACAGGTGTGGGTGTCTCTGTGTTTGTTCTTTTCCTCAGTTACTTTATCCTGAACAAGCGAACAGGTTTCCTGATCATCAAGGAGAACGCCCCACCCGGAACCTATCAGTTGCAGGTCTGTGTGTCCGATGGAGTTTGGCCAGATGCCGTCTCTACTGTCACTGTGCACGTGAGAGAGCTGCGAGACGAGGCCATCTACAACTCAGGATCTCTTCGCCTGGCGGGTAAGATTAACACTACAGAGACACTCAAACGCACACCTCTGTTTCTGGGTCTGGTCATAAATGGTCTCTGGTGTCCTCCTTGATCTTTCTCTGGCTGTCCCCTTTGATCCTTTCCCAGTCGATGATGTGTCTGGGTTTGATTTTGGTTTTGGTCTGGTGTTGTCTGTCTGTTTGTCTGTCTGTTGAGTCCCACACAGCTGTAGAGAGAAGGGTTATACACCACTACCCTTTTCAGATTACTTTGGTTGTAATGTTAGCATGTGTCTAAAGTTGTACACTTAGTAGAAATTGTGATAGATTAGTTTTGATAACTAGACCTAAGAAAATCCTATCTGCTGAGGAAGACCTCAAAGTGGTTGAAAGCTTCAGAAAAGCTGGTCACTGGACCTTGAATTAAGATGTTTGGTCAAATTACTGTTTCATTATATCTGGTTTATTAACATTTTTCTCACATTTTTATATACAAAACATCAGGTCGTGTCAGAGACAGACCAATGACGTGTTGGACTTTCCAACATGTTGTCACCAGTCACCAATCCATTATCATTGTCTGTAACTTTTTTTTTCAGTTAGGCTTTCAACAGCACTCATACTTGAGTGGAATCAGTGAAGACCAGATATGTATGCAGAATTCTGTTTATGGCAATAAAGCTAGTTCTGAACACTTTACAGGAATGCAATAACTTATGCTGAGACTGAGACACTTTCTCCTCATCAAGACTTGTAAACCCTGATACTCCCTGGCCCACCAAAAACTGTCCTTGACCTGTGGGCTGTTTTATGTGCCGCTCCTTTATTACCAATTTGCAATTGGCTGATTTGGCAGAATTGGTAATGTTGCCCAAAAGCTAAAACTGTGCTGAACTTAGAACTGCTGAGCTGAGTGTTGGAGAATGTGGTCATTATTTGCAGACTTGTCTCCAGTCATAGAAAATTAATGAGCACTGATTACTGTTTGGACTAGCTGTTTGCAGTGTTTCAAAGGACTGTCACACTGTCAGTTAAAGATGTTTTCTTAGCAAAAGATTACACCCATTATTAATCCCTCTCCCCTGACTCATGGGATCTAAGTTGTCATTGGCACACACACAGAAAAGCCTGTTTCCATTACTTATGCCGGCAAAATAATTAGTCGATAGGTTTTGCTCAGCCAGCACATTCTCCTCACATGTTCAGCAGCATCCATCATTACCTGAGGTACAGCACATCGGCTGTCGGTTCAGAATTAAATTTGCTTTAGAAAAATGGGACATGGCTGAAGGATTTTTATGATTTCAGAGATATTGAAATAGAAGCAGAGGGTAGGCCATGGGTGCACTCCAAAGACAGGAGGAGAGTAGAGGGAAAGAAAGAAGGAAAGATAAGGATGGTAGGGAGAGTCCAGCCTCATATAGGTAGTAGATAAAAGGATTTGCTTCTCATTCTGAAAACAGGACTGGGGTGAATAAATGTGCACCACACCCAGAGAAAGTGTGGTGGAGCACAGCTGGTTCCCACATTTCAACATTAGTGTAAGGGAAAGGACTCCATTCACAAAATGTAGACTAGTAAATGTGTGTCTAAGTTGAATAATGGAAATCAAATGAATTGAAATTCATGCCATTGAATTTCTCATCCATTTAATGCAGAATTATAAGGTTAGATTTGTCAACAACTTATCACTGTGAGGTGGTCAATTCATTGAAGGTTTTTTTAATGACTGTACTGTCATTAAAGGGCTGTTAGCAGCAGAGTGTATTGATTTTATAGGCCTTGGTTGTAACAGCTAGAGAGCACTGGTATCAGTGACCGCTGTGAATACAGTGTCAAGATCACTCACACCCTTGTAACCTGCACTTCAGCAGTGAACAAATTCAACAAAAATGTAAGTTTAATGTTTCCAAACAAAACGTATCAAGGATTAATGAATTTAGAATCACCCTGAGGTGTAGGCAAGGCACCAAAACCTGTGGTGTGTGTGTGTGTGTGTGTGTTTGGAGGATATGTAACAGCCATTTCCAGGACTTTATTTTGCCACGTGGAGCTTTAAAGTAAACAGTTTCATTGATTCTCAGTCTTGGGGATTATGAAAATATTCTACTTATAGCATTACTTACACCCTCCTTGACATTCTAAATCCCATTTCAAGAACAAATGTGGAATGCAATAAGGACGCTGAAAGGACGCACTAGTTAAATCTGGCTTGCTGAGATTAAGGCTCCCTCCCTCTCTCACTCTCCCTCTCTCTTTCTCAATATTGATGGAAAGGTACAAAACAAAAGGTCCTTGAAATGTCCACATAACACTGTTTTAGAAAGAAATGCATAGTGCTCAGGGGGAGAGCCCAATCAGAAGCACAAGATGAGTACATACACTTCATACAGCAGGCTGATGTGGTTTGTCTTACATGATGAAGGGAGAGGGATTTTATGTCTGTCTTTTCTCATCTGTCTGCCCTCTGAGGTACGTGCACTATGGGATCAATACGCAAACGTTGAGAAAATATCTTGTTACTTGTGACTGTCCCTGTGGATATCACTCTATGATAGCTAAAATACAACTATGAAAAGTAAACAAATGCCACAAAATCTTAAATAAAATGTTCCTTGGGTTTTTAATAAACCAGAGACATAGGATGAGGGGAAGTGTTAAGATCTTGTTTGAACACCATCAAGCCAACAGTTGTTCTGAATTCATTTTTCAGCATTGAATAATGGCTGCAACCAGTGATTAATTTCATTGCCAATGAAAGGGACATGCCACCGATTTTACACATCAAAGTCAGTTTACTGGTCATAATGAGTAATACTCAGCTGGAGGAAAAAGGTCAGAGAATATAACATAGAAGAAGACACTCATCACAATTTCCCAGTGCACAAGATGACTGAGAAAATAAGCAAATCATTGTATTTGAGAAGCAGGAACCAGCAAATATTTATCATTTTTGATTAACGTTAACTTGATAATGAAGATTGTTGCTAATTATTTTCTTCCAATAGGTCAGTCATAGTGTAAGTAGCTTCCTGCAGTCTTTGTGGTCAATTAAATCTCTGGGGATCTGTTGGTGTATTGGCCTTCTTATCTGATTCTGGGCAAACAAGTGTGTTTCACTACTGTTCACACGAGCTCTTCCTTTAATCAATGTGATATCATGGAATAGCATATAAATATCGTGCCACTTTGAAAGACATTTCGACACTTTAAGCTTTTTGCGTGTCATTTCACGCTGTTCAGTCCCTACAGACCTAAGCAACGCAAAGGAGGTTAATTTTTGTTTTATTTTTTGTATGAATAACATACCGTTTTTGCACAATAGAATGCAGTATAAATGGCGTGAAATGACACACTATTTTTAGCTTTAAATGGCAGCAATCTATGAACTAATATAATTGCACCCCTTTTTTTTGTAGAGTAAGATGTAAAATATGCCTGTCTGACCCATATTTTTTGTGCTCCTCCTCATTCAAATGGGTTTATTGGAGGAAAGCAACCTGGACATTTTCCTTTTTAAGATATTTTAGAACAGCTTTCCTTTTGATAACATTATTAGAGCTCTTGATATTCCAGGTACAAAACTATATATTTTTTACTAATATTCAGAATAATGTAGTATCATTTCATGCCGCATAGTCTCATTTACCTTGCATAATTTGGATATCCTTTTAATCTGAAATCCTGCCTGGACAAAAGACACAAGAACAATCCAAGCAAAAACAAGCTAAAGCTTGGATAAAACCTAGCTAACGGGGCTAAAACAGAGCCAAGAAAAACAAAAAACAAAAGCCTTGTCATGCTTTAACTGTAGCAGTACTGCTAAGGGGCTGAGGGGGCCAAAGAAGCAAAGTGAAAGAAAGAAAACAAGAAAAAAAAAAGAGAACATGTCAGGTCTCTCCATCTGGATTAAGTCCTAACCATAATGCCATGCCAGCATGTCGACGACTGTGTAAATAATAGTAGTAAACCGCAGCTCAAGTAAACTGGAAATTACCCATGTACAAGCGCGTTTAAATTTAAGGTGAACAGGAGCTATCTTAATGTTATATAGTACTCACTGTCCATTGTGCGAGACATTTGTATGTTTGTAAGTCATTTTTGGGGCAGATGATACCGTTTACCTGATTATAGGTGAGTATACGGGAGGCCTAAAAGATTGCATTTCCAAAGTGACTGGAGCATGGTCTGAAAGGGCAATGGATCCAATGTCCAACTGTTCTACCAACTGGGCTAGGTGGTCAGATAAATATAACACATACCTATAAATATGTAGTCAATTTGTGAGAATGATAAGTGAGGTAGAGAATAAAATGTATAATTTTTGTTATTAAGGTTCATGTATCTCCAACCATCTAATGTCTCAAGAAAATTTTTTAGTGCTCTGCCAGATACATTGAATACGGTGAAGGTGGGAGAGATTAATGTTTTAGCTGAGCGCCATCTGTGTAGTGTACACAGTTATGCTAATTACCAATGTGTTTATTGGCCACATTAGCTACCTGTGTTGTCTTTATTGTGATACAAAGTTGAGAAGGCAGGATATAGAAGCTCCCATAAACACAACTCATAATAGCTAAACTGATTCCATCCTTACTTTATGTTTTTTTTTAAATATTCAGTTATATATAAATATTCAATAATTTATTTGTATTGTATACATTTTGTACCTTTAAATCTACAAGTTACTTATCAAGTAAAAATGTATTTCTTCAGGAGAATTTAATGCGAAGTGATAGCAGTTCTGTAGAGACAATACTGTAACATCTTCTTCTCTTCTATTTCACTTTTGTAGAAGCATGTTGTTAAATATTTGCTTCCTGTCAAGAAGGATTCAAGGTAGTATTGGAGACTTCAGAAGTTTTCAGACCTTTAAAGAAGCCCCAAATGCTTGACTTTGTCTATAGAACATCTTTAAAGGCTGCTCCACTGTCACTGTCAGTCAAGCCAAGACAGGAAGAGGCACAACAAACTGCTCAAAGAACATGATAGTGGTCTGTCTGAGTCTTTCTCACAACAGTGTACTACTACATGGTCAGGATATTTATCCCTATCTGCGCCTATTTGTGTGAAATCACAAGCCTACAGGCAGGAGTGCGTCAGTGCATTACTGCCTCGCCCAACTCAAATGAAGCCACTGGGAAGGAGAAAGAAGTAGTGAATTGTGAGGTTGGATCAAAGCCAGGTGCAAAGGCTGCCACTCTGTGTTAGGAGTTACTACCCTCTCCCCCTAGCCCCCATCCCTTCTGACTGTCTCTCTGTCTTCCTGTATCCTTTTTTCTCCCGCTGGAATGACTGATGGGAGCTGACATTAGCCTCGATCCCTCACGCTGTATCCACTGAGCCCATTCTGAGCCCCCTGTCTTGTCTCTTAATGCCTAGGCTCTGTCTCCCTCTACACACCCACAAACCTAATCACCCTGCCCAGCCCCTTTAATATATGTGTGTGTGTGTGTGTGTGTGTGTGTGTGTGTACTTGTATGTGAGAACCGGTTCGAATCTCAGAATGTTGATTATGAAGACAACTTTTTGTGATGTTGGGGAGTTTCTGGTAGTCCTTGGAATGAACAAGTAATTTTTGGTCACAGGACTCGCTCCTCCTATCTATGCTAGCCTAGAAGAGACCCTATCTAAAGCAATTTAATGCAAGAGATGGGGGGGGATCCACAGTCCTTGTCCTAGTCTATTTTCCAAGGTTATGGACTTTTTAGCACAAAATTCCACAATTATGTTACTATCCCTCCACAGCAGCAAATGAAACACATCCTAACAGGAACAACTTTGGAAGATACCCACTTGATTTGGGTAACTGAAATTTCTGAAGCCTCATATTAGCATTAGCTGAATTTTGGAATGCATTTTTACAGAGAAGGAAGACTGGATTTTGTTTCTCTTACTTTGGAATGACATTAAGAAGGGATATCCTCTAGACCAGTATAGACAGGGGAAACAATTACAGCTACCAACAACTGCAGATATTGACATGTGAGTGTAGCCTTCCACCGATGCAGGGAAGATCCAGCTCGGCTGAACCTAACTAGTACTGCCACATCTGAGACCACAAAATTGACCCAACTATATTTTCGCTTTGTTTTTTTCAGTTGCTACTGTTCAGCTAATTAGTCTAATGCTATGCCTTGTCTTTTTCTGTCTTCCTAGTTTTGTTAATGTACTTGAAATAAAAGACATGTAAATTACTATGTAAATGGTTCATTAATTACATTTTAAAATAATCAGACACAGTCCAAACAAACAGACAAAACAAACAAAGCAGCCCAAACACATTCCTTGGCTTGGACTCGTCAGGTCGGCAGAACTACAGGACTGGAAATAATTAAACAAACGTTTTTTCCACACTCAGTTTGACACTGGCCCTGATCCTCTGTATTGTCATAACCAAAAATATTTCACACTAGAATAAATTCTTGCAAGCTATAGCTTAAAATCAGCATTAAACACTCCTGCAGTATAAAACACAATTTGGACTGCTAACGCACAAAGTTAAGCAGATCATTACAAAAGGCTGCAAAGGATGAAAAGCTCTGTCCATTTCTCACTCCTCCCACACACTTTCTTTTCTCTCAGACATGCTGAAGAGGATCTGACAAAACTGAGTGCAGTGTTGTGCAAATGTGCCTGTGTGTATGTGTGACTAAACCCCAGTGCAACCTCTCCTGGTGAAGAAACCAGGTTTTCTACATACATTTCTTTGATTCTGCTGTGTTTCAATGAAGCATGCATCTGTCTGTGGTTTTTTATCCAGCAGTGTGCAAGCCCTTTCTGTTAGGGAAACTTGATGTCATGTTCTTCATAAAGACACAAGACAATTTATTAAAGCAACGACAATTTGTCTAATTCTAACAACAGAATTAGGTATGTGCACCCTCCTCCTCCGGCTCTTTCCACTTTACAGTGTAGGGGGACCGGTGTTGGCATGTTGGCCCACCACTTTAATCTAGATAAAAATATTGCAAAAACTACTAGACATTCATCCTCAGATGATGAAGTTTGAGATTCTTTCAATCTATCCCATGGTGCCTACAGGATACTGACCACTGACTTTGGTCATTCCCTGATTTTTCAAGTTACCTTAAAGGAGAACTCCAGGTAATTTTTAAGTTAATCTTGATTGTTATACCTTTGTGAGTACTGTCTATAGGAAAAAAAAACGAGCCGGATTGGTGCTTGCAACACAGAGCTGCTACAGCTAATGCCCAGAGCTCCCACGTAGCTAAAACGGCACCTGTGAGCTCCAATCATCACTCTCCACACACTACGCTCCTCTCACCTGCACACTGCTATTTTTCGGAATTCAGAACGGCACAAACGCGAACCATTTCTTCTTCACTTCAACTCCGATGCTATTTACCTTTTTCCGCCAACAACGAACGGATTCCCACAGGACTTCAGCGCGAGACTACAGCTTGCCGTATAAAACACTGTTTAGGTGAATTTACACAATGGCTAAGTTGCTAAACTCATCTTGTTGTCATGTAAGAGCCCTGTTCATGTTGGACAGACATTTTAATTGCATTTTGTGTCTGTTAAGAGGCACAAAG
>JAPMOB010227941.1:0-30209 GCA_029875015.1 Lepomis gibbosus
TGTGTGTGTGTGTGTGTGTGTGTGTGTGTGTGTGTGTGTGTGTGTGTGTGTGTGTGTGTGTGTGTGTGTGTGTGAGCCAGAGAGACCGTACTCTTCCCAGTCTGCTTGTTGTCTGTCACCTGCAGCCAATAAACATTACAAAGTGACTTAAGATCTGATCAGTGTAGGGCTGCAGCTAACTATGATTTTAGTACTCAAAAGCTTCTGTAGATTATTTCAACAATTCATCGGTACGACATCTAACAAGTACTGTTGCTTGGAAGTGGCGGAGCCACGTTTTGTCAAGAAAACACACATGAAATGTGAAACGGGAAATGACGCGAACCTACACACAAAACAGCTGTTGTTTGTTATTATAAAGATGGTAATTATAACGACAAAGAAAATGGGTGAAAGGATGGATTAGCACACGCAGGTAGCAGGGATTGTCTGAGCTACAGAGGGAGCTTGAGGAGAGTAAAAAGGTGCAGCTCCCCCACACCCAGTTAACTCATGACTGTGAGGTTACAACTCACAGCCCAAAAAGGAGAACAACAAACACACGTGTGCACAGACTTCAACACAACAATCAATCATGATTTCTGTTAAATGCTAAAGTTGCTGTTAATGTTACCTTGTCTGTGGTCCGGGTGTGTTCTGATCAGATGCTGTCTGCTGATGCCGAGGTGATATAAGTTTCGTTTTACAGTGGACAGACGGTAACATTACAGAGTTGTTGTTTTCTTTAGTTTAAAATAATACCTGATAAATAATCCCATACTTTGGACACTTTCTTCTTTGACCCTCACTATTTTCTCTCTCTTCCTCCACTTTGCAAACGGCTCAAATTGCTGTCTTCTGGTTTAGAAGGTGAAAACTTTTGCAAATTTAATATATGAAACATATAAGTAAATTCTTTTTGGAATTAGTTTCTGTGACTTTACATTCGTTTTTAGGGCATTATCATATAGATTGTTGCTGGTTGATCTTGTGTGTCTATGTGGGTTAACTGCATTTTTGCATTGATTATAATAATTATCTGTTCAGATAGAGTTTGCTTGTGCTTGGCTCGCCTTTATATAATGGCAGAGAAGTCAGCTGTTCATTTAAAATGAAATCACTAAATAATTAAGCTAAATACACAGACCAAGATGTACAGTATGTTATTGCAAGTCTCAGTGGTTTAGTTCAATAAAGTTATTTTATACAGTATAGTAAATGTTTTAGTTCACCCACTCTCTGCAGCAACCACTGCATTGACTTTATATGTGGATTTATTATTTTAAACTCTTAACTCATGCCACTATTTAAACAACACGACTCAACATTAAGACTGGAGGGGTTTATTCATTTTTTTGACTGTAAAACTATCTCAACAAGCTGTTGCAAATGAACCATATTCCCCTTTTCCACTCCTGAAGTGAGCCCACATGAACGATATTCACACAGGACTCCTAAAGATTGTTCTCTTCATTAAGCAATGTGAAGGAAATCCAATTGAAAGCTAATCTTTCTTTAGCCTAGGGTTCATTAAACATTATTTAGTGGTCCAAGCGGCTGGAGGCTGCTAAACTTGTGTTTTGGTTTGTGAGTGTGGGAAATGAATTGAGTTTATACAGCAATCGTTACGTTAGTCATAGTATTTCTTTAAATGTCTCTTTTGTAGTAGAGTATTGGCTGTGTATAAAAGAAAATGGATATCGACAAAGATTGGAAATTGGGGAAACAATATCCCATCTTTTCTCTTAGTTTTTAGAGTAAATCTGTTGTCTGTTATCCTTAAGTCTGTCCCTCTCTCTCACATATACACACTCCACTTAATCATGCATGTGGACTCTCACAAACAGAAGGCCAGACAGGTGGCAAGGACACAAATCCAAGTCTGCTGCTGTGACTTGTGTCACCAGAGCACTGCCAGAATCTATTTCCCCTCATATGTTCTTTGCCAAAAAGCCTGTAAAATGTATTATTTGTCATAAATGTTTACGCTAAAGTCTGACTCGTCATTTTTATGTTTTGAAGTGAAAAATCTGTCCACTGCTTATAGCTCAGTATATCTTTTTTTCTTACGTAAAAGGTCCAAGATTTCCACTAACTTTGTATTCCACAGTGACGTGTATTTATATCTTCACGTGGGTAGTAAGCAGAGAAGGCAGCCTGGGTACCTGTGGACCAGATGGCAGTGGAGACTTTGCGGCGCTTAAATCAGCAGCATGTGTTTTCTTGGCTGGAAACATGCATATGATCAGCAGAGAGACAGCTGGATTAAAACCAGAAGCAGTAGTTAGTTATATTCAAGAGAAAGATGGAGGAGGGAGTGGAGATCGTACCTTTTTGAAAGTAACTTGGAGGAATGCAAGACCTGTCTACTCAATCGTTCTCCTCTGCCTCCCTCTTTGATCTTCCTCCCTCCCCTTCTCTGCTATATGTCAGCCCCCTGCACACACATACACAAACACAGGTTAATCTCCTTAAGTATGCACACGCACTATCCCACCCCCTTCTCTTGGTCTTAACCTCTGTTCTCCTTGTGACCTGGCCCAACATGTGCGTACGTTTTAATAAAGTTGCTGTAGGTGTGTGGGGTCGTATGTGTGTGTGATGGGGTGAGTGATACCTGCAGTGAATCTTAAACCTGTGACTCCCTCCCCACCCCACCACAGAGGCGAGGCCAGAACGAAGCAGACAAGGCAACTCCATTTAACTTGTCCCAGATGTGCAGCCTGGCCCCTGTGTGCCACGGTAACTGCTAGTGAAATGAGTGCAGAAATGGAGGGGGCTGCGTGCAAAGTGCTACCCAGCACATATATGCATGCAAAACTTCTAGTCTGTTATTCTCTTGCAGACCTTATTCTATTGATTTTTCTTCTTTCTTTTTTCCCCTTCCTTCATTTATCTACTTTAAGCATGAAGCAATACAAATGCACACTCTTTGAAGTGTAATAAGTTAACATGACAGTCCGGACTCAAGGCACTTTTTTGTTACTGTCTGTTTGTGGAACTAGCAAGATAATGGAGTTTACATAAAGGTAGGGGTGTGTGTGTGTGTGTGTGTGGCGGGGGGTGGAGACTGGAGATGCTATAGGTAGAAGTAGTAATACCACAGTTTAAAAATACTCTATTACAGGTGAAAGTCCTGCATTCAAATATGTATTTAAATAAAACAAAGTAAGGATATCACCTATTTTATGACATTAACAAGTTTAGTCTATAACAATGAATAATATTTAATAAACTGATTTGTTTTTAATGTAAACTTTTACTTTGTAAGGTAACTAGTTCACGATTGTCAATAGCTGTCAGATAAATGTAGTGAAGTAGAAGCATAAAGTAGCATAAAATGAAAGTACAAGTACCTCAAACTTGTACTCAAGTACACTCCCTGAGTTAATATACTCAATTACTTTCATTCTTTTCTAAGCACCTAGGATACCACAACATGCTCAAGATCACAGAAACTTCCAGTAAGTTCCTAACCAAACCTTCAGTGCAGCTGTCGATTATAAGCATGTAGGTTTATCAAGCTTCTCCAAATTTCCACCCAGGCCCGGCCTCAACCACCCCTGCAAGAATGTGAAATATGTTTGCATGTTTCAAAAAAAGTCATCTTTATTCTGTCTGGATTCTTTTTTTCATGTTAGTGTTAACTGAACGTCTTGGCAGCAGCCATCCCCTAAACACACAGACTTCCCGGCCCTCTCCAATGAGGAAGAGACAAGATTATTTTGGTTAATTTCTTACATTTATAGGTTTACGTCCCATTGGAAGGGGCCCCATGTGCACTTTACGTTGACATAGGAGAAAACTTGACCTGGTGACTCAAACGTTAGAGGTGAAATGCCTGTTTTTAGAATTTATCTGAGAGATGAATGTGGAAATTGGCTTTACAGCTCATTTCGCTGTATTTGGATGCGTTGTATGAAATCACTGGAGAGTCATGAAAATCAGGTCTTTCTGACCCCCACGCTGTGAGGAGAAAGCAATACAAAACCCTTTCCATTTCATTCAATCATGTCTTTTCTAATGCAAACACGACAGAAAATGCAAATGTGACTAAAAGACAATGTTTCAGTGGATGTTACTGTACTGAATTGTACCGGGCTGTCTTGTTTTGTCCTGCATGGCTGTGCTCTGTCATGTGCTGTTTCATCCTGTTCTGCTTTATGCTATTTTCCTGGTGGGTTTGAAAGAGAGGAGCTTCCAGCTGTGTGAACGTGTGCGTGTCTGTCTTTCTGTCTGTGGGGCCCAGGAATGAAGCCCACTGCCACAGCATCCAGTGACCTAATGCAAAAGGCAGCAAGGTCTAGCACTATTCACTAGCACTCATCTCTCCCTCTCTGCAGTGATTATAGTCTCTCTTGTCACTAAGCACTTTGTCACGCTTGGCCAAAAACCATGATGGGGCAGGGGGGTTGTTGGGGTGCAGGAATGTCCCTTGCATAGATGAACTGTAGCTGGATACACTCAGAGCAACAGGCTGTTACCGACTGTCGTTTTAGCATATAGTAGTAATGAATGAGTAATGAATATACTGTATGTCATGGCTGTCCTGTGAAAACTGTCTTCAAAATGTAAACTTTTTATAAGCTAAGCAAAAGAGCTGTTTTTAGCTTTGTGTGTTTTAAAATAGTTTATTAAGCTTAAGAAGTAATAAAATCATCTCAAACCGTAAAGGAAGTCTTAAGACTTTATAAGGAGTAGCTGGACATTTTGGGGCATTTCCCATTTTCGCTTAGCACAAAGACTAGAAACGGGGAAAGAGCTAGCTTGGCTCTGTCCATGGGTAACAAAATAGGCCAACCAGCAACTGAAGCTGAAAGATTTACTCATTCCCAGTCTTTATGTTAAGCTAAGCTAACTTGGTTCTGGCTGTAAATATGTACCCTACAGATTTAAAAGAGGTATCAATCTTCTCATCCAGTTCTCAGCAAAAAAGCTAATATCTGAATTTCCCATCAGAATAATTCTAAATCTCCAAATTTGGAGATAATTGATATTAATTGAAAATCGAAAAATATTGTGCTCTGTTCTCAAGATGCTTAATCTAGCATGTAGTATTTCATTGGAATTTCATGCTCCATATATACCCAACTGTAATGTGTTCTTTGCATGGTCTGGTGTTGACACAGTTTGCTATATTGCTTCTGTGAAGCAGTCTGAAAAGATGTGTGTTTAAGTCCCTCAGCTGGGCCGCTAGCATCTGGGTCATAATACTGGGTAAAAATATCATTACTAGGGGTTCACACCCCTGAGGGGGCCGCCACTAAAGCTATTAGCAGGGTGTTGATGTTGTCGTATCCACCCCAAGTCTCACATGCACATCATACCAAAGCTGATAAATTTTTACGATTTAAAATCAGAAATAATTAAGACAGTCTTCTTATAAACAATATAGCTATTGAATGGTAATGAAACAAACTATATATTTTTTAGTGAAAATTTCTTACAGCTGCTTTGACAGAGCTGCTGATTGGAGCTTTATATAAAGATGGACAGTCTGTTGCTCTATTTACTGCCCACAAAGGAAGCACAAAGATTTCCATTCATACATACCATCATGTTCATGTGTGGTGACATGCAGGCACTGTGCATTCACACATGCTAACACTGTACACACAACCCTGACAAATTATGAAAAATTATTGCAAATTGTGGCTCTGGTTCCAGCGGCAAGTTGTGTTTTTCCGGGATTTGTAAAATTCTTTTTGCCAAGACAGGTATACCAAAAGTACTTAACATAGCGAGCCAGCTTTCACAAAGCTGTGTGTGAAATATCACACATGAAGCCAGCCCAAAACACCTCTTCAAACATTATTAGTCTGTACTTCAGCTTAGTGATTGGGGTGCTGCCAGGGGAACCAAAAGCATACCAGTCATGTGGTTGTGGTGTCGCATATTCACTTGTGTAAAGCCAGGAGCGGATGTTTGCGTTCATAATAGTCCAGCTTTTCATGCCAGTGCTTACAGAGTGGTATACACAAACACAATATCCTCCTTCCATTTGTGTATTACCCGCATTCCATCACCCGTAAAGCAAGCTAAAGCACAAGAATGATTTGAAACAAGTGAAATTAGAAGCGTGATTCTGTTTTGGTTCATATCCATCATCTCTTCAGTCTCTGTTTACAGTTTTGTCGAGTCAGTAGTGAGTGTTAGAAGACCTGCCAGGAACAAGTGTGCAGTGAGGCCCTAATGGTTGGTCATAAAACTCTTTAGATTCCTGTATTTTATGGGAGATGGTGGAAAAGCATTGGGCCTTTAAAGGGCCTTCTCTTCACAGCTTTGGTTTACTAGAGGTGGGCTTCAGTGGAACAAAGACTATTTTTCCTCATTTTCCTTTGCTTTGGAAGAACAAGAACAGCATGAGGCATTCAATAGCCACTGAGAACCAGTTATAAACTAGTTAGCTGGCTTCTAATTGGTCTGGCCCTTTCGCCTCCCCAATGCAGCAGTATTACAAACAAAACGCATATACTTCAGAATTAATTTACGTGATTGTCAGGTAGTTTTCAGTTCTCATTTAAGTTAGCACTGAGTAATGCTGTGAAAAAGATTAGCAATATCCCAGTGATGGATCACATTACTTAAACAGCATCATGGCAAGCTTGAAATAGCCAGTTGCTTTTCTTTTAAAGCACGTGCCTGTCATGCCTGTCAAGTTATGCAGGTCTTCAACCTGTTCAGGGATATCTCCAACTACATTTACCACCACATTCCTCGAGTGTCATGCACACACATGCAGACTCATGCATACACCCACACACATCAGCAGACTTTAGAAGTCCCCCAGAAGCCATGTTTCCACCTCTTTCACCTGACTTTGTGTAGGTTATGGGTTAGAGCCATGTTAGGTGGTATTATCTGGCACCATGGGATAGCACCGGTATTCCTAAATGAAACACCTTTTCTGGATCACTTTATGCCAGTGTTTCAAGACAGGATTTTTGTTTACAATGCTGGAAAACATGGCAATGTGGAAATCCAAATCTTCCTTCTTTATCCACCAAGCTGTGTGGGCGCTCTCATACTGATACTCTTTACCACAGATGTTTAATGTTTATTTAAGTGACTGAATGCTTTTTCCACCACTGTCAGCATTTAGCCTCGCTATTAGCTGTATTTCTAGTGGAATTCCCTGACCTTAAGTTTGGAACACACTGAAGTTTAGGATAAATGCAAACAGCTGGTAGGTGCGCGCATGCTCTGTGTGTTCTATATTGTCATTTTATATTCCATACTCCGATAAGTATACATTTACATTTGATAGTAAATAACATTGTGGACGTATGGAGTAAGAGCTAATTGAAACACCAAGCTTTTTTGATAGATTTTGTATCTAAGGTGCTGTTTAGCCTGCAAATGCCTGGCAGTGAACCGATGGTCTTTGATTAACGGGTTCACATTGGCTTACCCATGATGCTTCAGTATAACAGGGATTAGGTTTGTCAGGAGTTGTTACTATAACCTCTGTGTGATCGGCTGGAACGTGCTCACTTAGTTTAGCTCTGCGTCAGAATCTGTGTGTGTTGAGTAAGAACTAGAAAAGCTTTGACACCTGATAGTTCATAATAACTTCTTTGAAGTAATTAGTGACATTTTTATGAAATTGGACCAGTAATCTTCTTGCATTATATTAGACTGCAATCATATGTAACTTCACAGTAGAATTTGTGTTTTTTCTCTCTCACATTAGCAGAGTTAACTTTGCAATGGAAAAACCTTTTTAAGTTTGAACACTGGTTCTGAATATAATACCCCAGGCAGACAGACAGAGACAGACAGGGTTTTGCTACCACAGTCTAGTTCTATGACTCTGCATTTTGATTTGTTTGGCTTGTCCAACTACTGTAATCCCCTGACGCTCCAGTGGTTTTCCAGCTACTATTCTGTAGCTTCAGGCGTGCTTGTGATGGAAGGCATAGTGCACTTAAGGGCCACAACTCACAATTATTTTCAATTGTAAATTATCTACTGATTTTTTTCTCAGTTAGTTGCTCAAAATGCTCAGCTTTGTTTTAATCACCAGTCCAAAACCTAAAGACACAGAATATGTGGCATTAAAGATTTGGGGGGGTTTGCAGTTGCAGATTAGTTTTCATAAATTGACTTCAGAGTTTGTGGAATGTGAGTGGCAACTCAGCCTGCGGCGGATTTTGTTCTGGTTTTATGCCTGTCTGTCTTACTTACTTTCTTACCCTGCATCCACTTTGTCCCACAAACAATGTGATATTATTGGAAGTTTGGTAAAAAAATAGGTAAGCCTATATGTAGTATGAGACTTTAATGGGCTGTTAATGGTAGGTGGACAAGCAGCCATAGTTGTCGGTTTGTGCTAGTTTTCTGAATTTTAGAAAGAAAAATGGAGGGGATAGATGTGCATTTTGATTATTGTTCAGCAATGTAAGTAAAAATAACTAAAGGACATCGGTGAAAAACAGTTTTGACTTTTTTTTTTTTTTAAATCAAAATTTTCATTGGTGTAATTAGCACATGTTGTCACAAACCTAGGTTTAACCCTTGCTCACCTTAACTTCAATCTTCCCTCATCAGCTATTACCCTAGGACATATGAAGTACACTAATGTCTTTGTATTTGTAGGTTTCGCCAAACAAATTACACCTACATGGGCTTATGGGATTTTGCAGAAACAGCTGTAAGACGTTACAAATAGAAGCATAATTATAGTTGTACACATAGGTTTTCTGACTGAAAGATCATCTGGCCGACTAAATACACTGGTGATGTGGTGTGCCGTTGTTTTCAGACTGAGATGAGGGTGTGGATTGAGCAGGGTGGTGCGCCATAGACCTGTAATGAGACTCTGCAGCGATCCCCTTCAACATGGTTCCCATCAGGGAGACTTGCACTTGTGGCAGAAATTCCAGCCCTGTAGCAAATGCCTCGTCTGGATTCAATCAAAATCAGCTTCTGCCACAACATGCATAGAAAACTAAGAATACCATGCACTTTAATGTTGATGATATTCAGAAGCTTTTGCTTAAAAATAGCATTTTTAAATAGGCTAATTTTAAAGCACCGAATGTTGATAAGAGGCATTTTCCAGGCAATCCCTTTATCTGGTATAAAGTACTGTTGGCAAAGCAGTTTGGCTTAAGTCTGTGAGCACTTGACAACATTATGTCATGCTGTACCAAGAGATGTCAATCGCTCATTTATCATTCTTATTTTTCCCCAAATTTAGTTATCACCAACTCGCCATGTATATTGTGGTCGGTGTCACTGCTGACACCCACAAAAGCTGCATCTTTTCTCCTGACAGTGAGGGCTTGCACAAAGTTATACTCTATTTTCCCCCAGATCCCTTCATTTCTGAAGCTGTAGTAAAACTTGGTCAACATTCTGCTCAAGAGGAGATGGTGGAGGAAGAAAACATATTAATGATGAGCCAGCATTGTAAAGGGAGTCGTATGGCAGACATCCATGCAGGCTGTGGGGATGAACATATTTGTTTCAGTGTTCTCTCCTTCCACGGTATACTTTGAAGACGGGGCCCAAAATTACAGTGTCTTCCACAATAATCTCATAAAGCAGGTGTCCCAAACAGTAGGGCAAAGATGACTCATTGCTGTTTCCGTGGAAGTGGCCTTCACTTCCTGTCACATCAGGCTTTGCTGTGTCCAGATTTCCTGTCTTCCTGAGAAGGGAAGATTAGAGAGCTATCCAGTTTGGAGTTTTAGTTTTGTTTTTGTTTTTTGTTATGGAGCACATTCTATCATTTATTACTATCTAACACTGTGTCTTTGTCAGAACCACAACTCAATGAATGCATTTTTTTCACCCCAGAGTATAGTTTTCATTCCATTCTTGCAAAGCCTCAATCCTCCCTTCTTTTTTTTATTTTCTTTTTTTTATCTAAGCCAGTATGTGAGCATGTTTGGCAGTGGCTATGTTGTTCTGAAGTAGCAACTCTCTCATTGTGAAGGTTTAGTCCTATGAGGGTTCTCATTGTTTTATTGATTGCTCTAAATCTCTGGTTGGAAACATCATGCTTTAACTGAGATTACCACACCGATCTTCCCTCACAGCTCATTCTTTCCACATTGTATTATATCCTATGTGGTCTCTTACTAGGGCAGGCAATGATGGACTTATAACTGTAGTATAAGCACAATGAGTTTGCATATGAGTTTCATGTTAGTACTGAAGGATAGTACATGTATGTGTATCTGACTGCAGAAATGAATACTGGGAATCCCTGCAGCTGCTGCCTGGTAGCAGAAGGGTGGTTCACCTCTGTCAGCACAGGCAGGAATGTTCTGCACACTCAGCACTGTATACAAACATGCACACACACGAATCCAGTTGACATGCTCACATGTCATTTTTAATATATAGGTTGGACTCACGGTAACAATGTTGGCTTCATACTAAGTGTAGAGTAAACCAGCATGCACTCAGGCCTTGTTTATGGCTTCAGTAATTAGAACTGTGTTGTGTCACATATGGATTCAAATCTGTATAAATGATTAGCAGGTCTCTCAATGGAAAATTTCTTTCAAGCACATCTGTGCATAGTTTGAAAAAAGGTTGTTGAGTTTGTAAGGCAGGTGGTTTGACTTAAAGATGCAGGCAAAGACTGTTTCAAGACTGTGTTCATACAGGTTTTAAAGTTCCAGGATGAAAACTTTTTGTGTTGTCAGTTTCTTTTAACTTTCCAAATCCTCCTCTATCAATCTGTTTTGTGCCTTTTTTAGGTAATTTACATTTTCCTTTTTCCCTGTAGCTTTTAACATTTGTAGACAAAGTACACATGTAAGACAGAATGTTTTCAACCAGTGTTGCCTGAACATAAACCATAATGAAACCTGACCACTGAACATAAAATTTCTAACACTTTCCATTTCTCTGTATCCCTTTATTCCTTTGCAGAAGAGGTTGACTATGCTAACTTTGGCACCAACACAATAACTCGCAGGAAGAAGGCGGTGGTCGCACTGCGCAATAATGACGTCAACCGCAAGAGGCCACACATCCGCATCGGCATGCCCCAGGACTTCCGGCCCGTCTCCTCAATCATTGATGTGGATATCCTACCTGAATCTCACCGTCGTGTCCGGCTGTATCGTCACGGCTCAGACAAACCCCTGGGCTTTTACATCCGAGATGGAACCAGTGTGCGTGTCACACCTCACGGGCTCGAGAAAGTGCCTGGCATCTTCATATCTCGGCTGGTGCCTGGAGGGTTGGCAGAGAGCACCGGGCTGCTGGCAGTTAACGATGAGGTGCTTGAGGTGAATGGCATTGAAGTGACTGCCAAGTCTTTAGATCAGGTAACTGATATGATGATTGCCAACAGCCACAACCTGATTGTGACGGTCAAGCCAGTGAACCAGCGCAATAATGTGGTCCGCAGCAGCAGGATCTCGGGGAGCTCGGGCCAGTCGTCTGACAGCAGCGGGTCGACAGGTTACCCGAGTTTGTCAGTGACTTCAGTGGGGTTGACATCCTCTGGAGCACATGGGTACCAAGATGACCTGGAGAGTGACGAGGAGACAGATATCGTCATTGAGAGTAGCCTCAAGCGACCGTCACAGAGGTCCAATGCTTCCCTGGCATCCAATGTGTCTCGCTCACAGCTGCAGATACCAACAACGGCTTCAGGCCCAGCGGCACCTCCAAGCCCGCCCACACGTCCCGCGTCTGTGGTCTCCACCGCCTCTTTCCACTCTCAGCCTAGCCTCAACGGAGGGTCCCATCAGCACCACCACCAACACAGCAGCCTCAGCTACCAGCTCCACAGAGACCTGAACCTTCAGCACAACCCGCCCCAACAGTCCCAGCACCGCCATCACCACGTACAGCCTCCACATCACAGCAGCAACCCAGCCCTCCGCCACAGCAACGGAAGCCTGCACAAAATCCTCAGCTCCATGAAAACGGACCCACGACACAGTCTTGCACTGCCCAGGGGAGGGGTGGAGGAGGATGGCACTGTCATCACCCTATAATACTTATAAACACGCACACAGACAGAAACATCCCAACTGCTCAGAGACTAAAACTGGAACACCAGGCCGGATAAATATGAGCATGAGTATTTTGTTGGATACTAATTTTGTAACTTGTTTGTTTTTTACAAGATAATTGCTAATGGGATGTTACAAGCCAGGAAACAAGGAAAATGTACTGTATATATTTCCTCTATTTTTAAAGTTGTTTTTGTCATACATCAAAAGATTTGTACGTTTTGTATGTAATAAGCATCAGAACAAATAACTGTTTTTAGGCGAGTCCACTGTATCCTAGAGTTCTGAATGTGCCTACAGCTTAATATCTTTGTTAGTGACCACTTTTCAATCTTATTACTGGGACCAACTTGGGGTTGCTTATGGATGTTTTTAAAGAGTAAATCTATATTTCTTATATTCTGATAAATGCTGTGTAGAGTATGATTTTTTTTTTTATTAGTTCTCTTATGCATTGACGATTGTGATCAAATCCTTGTATCTGTTCCAATAAATTATTGTAAGTCTCTCAGTTTGTCAAACTGGAAGCTTGATGTTTGTTCAGCAGTTATGTTTATGAAAAATGGATACATCCTAAAGATTTGGATTTTGTCATTTAAAAGATGACTCCTTGTTCGCAGAATTGTATCTGTGTGGCTATCATTTTGCTCTTGTTAGGATGTGGATAATACACAAAATGCTTTGGCTGGTTTTGTTTTTTTGCCACTAATGAGCAAAAACTGACTGAACTGAAAATAGTCATTGAGAAATAAAAAAGCAAAAAAACATAAGAACACTTTATTCAAAGGGCTAAATGTCATATTGACAGATGAAAGTGATTCTATTAGTCTTAGATTAATTTAATATTAGATTGTGGGTGCATAAATTAGCTATAATTTTTTTCACCAAACTGTTGTAGCAAAGAATAGTTTTGACTGGTACTGTACAGAAGAGAATGTGACATTCGAAGATATTCTGCCCCTTGGAACCAAAAGTCAGTAGCTCCTTTCTTGACCCACTGCTGACAGTCAACAAAGCAAACAACCACGGCTGAGGCTGACATTCCAATTTCTTCACAAACGGCAGCATCTGTAGACAAGGAATGCTTAACAACAACACATGTTGTAAGGGGTGTGACTTTTTCTTGAAATTACTGGTGTTATCATTCTGCAGCTACAGTAAACACTGATATTTAAACTTCAGTACCTTTAACAACCACACTAATAACTTAAGACTATTCCCAAATGATGAATTAACTTGTAATCTCAAGTCCATGCTTGTTGGAGGCCGAAGTCAGGTTAAGGGGATATGGGTAGGACACAAATTTTATCACAAAAATATTTGCTCCAGACATTACATAGTGAAGACAGAACATCTCAAGGTTTAAATGTTGGTTTGTTTTTGTTTTTTAGACACAACCAGTCGATATCATCCTCTGGCTACAGCCGATATATTCAACATGGACATGGAGCAGGAATGCAGCTGTGTGCTGGGTCAAAGGCCCTCCAGTAGCAGCAAACTCTTTTCACCTCTCTGCTAATGAATATTTGTCTTCTGTGTTTACTCACTGCTCAAGCAGTTAACATATCATTGACAGCCAACTGGTCTGCCTTGGCTTTAGTCTGCAACACCAATCAGCAGATTTGATTGTACTGGCAGACCCACAATCAATCTTTGTTATCAGTGCCTTTAACACTGACAATCATGGCAACCTGTAGATGAACTGCAAAAGTTACTATCATCAGAAGACATGCACATACAGGTCCTTGTAATTTGGAATTGTTTTAGCAATGTGTGAAAGAAGTTCCTCGCATGGAAGATTTTCAGCTGGCAATTTTGAGATTCAAATGTAGTTTGATAAAGTCTTATTAAAGATTAGTTCTTTTTTCAAATGTTTATATGCAAAAATACAGTTTAATGCCACTCATGGGATTATTTAACCTCATGCCCAATGTATATTTTTTGTTTAGGGGAAGTCATTTCTCCATCTTCTCTCCAAATCTGAACAGATAGGCTAATGCATTCTATTAGATAGCTTGTACGTTTATTAAGGTGTGATGCGGTGTGATAAACTTGCTAACCCTATGAGATAGTTTATGGCTCTGCATCAGACTGACAGTGCAGACTGACACTGAAGTCCATTACCATGCGGTAATTCTGGTTGCCATCTGCCGGCCGAGATGGTAATGACATGGTATGTCATAAATGTACAACACAGGCAACGCACATCTGTGTCACTGAATACTGACATTTACATTTTAGAATTGATAGGACAATAATTTCTCACGAAGAGTCATTAATGTTTGTTTTAATCATGACATGATTTTTGTAACTATCTTACACCTCCATATTGGTGTGCCTTTTCTTTCCTTCCTTTGTTTGCAGGTTATTTGTTTTGGCATGTCTTGATAACCTATCATGAACCTGTCCGTCTACTCACTACAGGACTTTGCTTCAAGCCAAATTTTGATGATACATGGATAGATCCGACGTGTAGCGTGATATATCACAGTGGTTGTGATTGCCTTTCTGTTGTTTCCTTTAGGGTTTGGGAATGATCTTTTGTTTTATTTCTATGTTTGGCTTCAATTATACATTTGCTGAACAATAAAGTGACTTACAGAGTAAAATGGTTTAGTTTTCAAGGCTTTATTCTGCGCTTTATTGTGTTTTGGCCCCTACGAGCCACCATCGGCCGCTCAGGACAACACACGTGATCCGGTCAGTTGACAGAGCAAAACACGGCAGTAGACTAGAAAGACAAGAGATATGGACCATCATCGGGTGGATAGGGTGGGCCTTCTGTCTCCCCTGGAGGAGTCCAGCGCTGAGATAAGCAGAGACAGCGGTATTGTCTCCCAGAGTGCGAGCAGTTTGTCCATGGTGAGCGAAATCCTCAGCAGCGGTACCGTGTCGCAGAGCCCCAGTTTTGGCGCAGCAGCTAATGTTATCACTCGAAGCCCGAGCGTCAACGAAGCAGCAGAGCCCGGGACAACAGACCAGCGCTACCCAGAGCAGGACGACGAAGTCCTGAGACACACCGCCCTCAGCTACTCCACCTACATTAGGGCGACAGCAGGAGATGAGGTTTGAGCTGGCGACTCATACACAAGTCATGTAACACACTGTACGCAACGTAACGTTACTAACTAGTGAAGTTAACGTTAAGCTTTTTGTTTAAGAAGTAACTTAGCTGTAGCGCAGCACGCACTTGTGTAATCGTTAGCAAATAAATTGATTCAACTAGCAATGCAGTTGTTGACCAACGGCTGAGTAAAGTGATTGCAAGTGACGTGATTGGTTTTAAGTCCCAAGTTAAGTATGTTGGAGTCCTAAGCAAGTCACGCGTGCAGAGTCAACAAATTGAATTAAATTAAAAAAATATATATAAGTATCATAAATAAATATAGAACAATTACATAAATAAAACAAGCTTTTAAAGGGCTACTCAAATAAGTTCAGTTTACTACTCTTTTAGGGGTACTAATAGGTCTGTGAAAACATGCCTTCTGTAGCTCTGGAAGGAGCTTTTCAAAGTTTGAAACGTGCTGCCTGTGCTGAGTTGGATATGTTGCATGTTGCCTTCCATTTTTGTCGGCCACAGCAGAGTCCTCACTTTTTTTTTACTTTAACCTGTAGTGTCATCTGTCCCTCCTGTTACTGCAAAATAAAGAGTTGTACACTTTTTTGCTGAGTCATTACAAGTCAAAAGACTTATAACCAAAATAAGTTTTTAGTGTTAAAAGAAAAGCGTTAAAAAGTGTTGCCAGTGGTTATTGATTTTGACTTATCTGACTTATTTGGGTCCAAGTCATGTGAGTCCACACCTCACAGCTATAAACCCTACATTCAAACAAGTAATTTAAATAAATATAAGTACTAAATAAGTATTTCTTAAGATTTACTTATGACAGCTGACTAACCAGATTACTGTCAGTCCTGAGTTGACACTAACTGAATGTGCGTGATACCAGGCAATTTATAAAGAAGCTGAACTAGCTAGATGGCTCTAGGAAAACAAAGGCCCCTGTGTTTTGGCCGTGTGGTCCCTGATGACACAATTTAAAGGCATTATATTGAATTCCAGCTGTAACTGGTGTGTGACTCCTAGGCTGGCTACACTTGATGTAGCTTTGGTTTCAAAATAGTTTTCACAGCTTTTTCTTTTAATGATTTCCCCTCTAGATCCTGTGCTTGGAGAAGAGCTTGGAAGAAATGCTGACACGAGTAGATGAGTTTGTTGGAATGCTGGATATGGTAAACAAATTCAGGCTATGGCACTGTAAAAGACCTATGAATGCACTGTGTCTCATTTTTATTGAATTACAGTACATGCATATTTGTCTCTGACGTCCTTTTGTGTTTTTCCTCTAGATCCGTAATGATACCTCCCAGATAGTCAATGAAAACCTACCTCAAATCCAGCAGAAGTCTGATGAAATGAGACAAATATATAGAAGAATTGATAAGTTAGAGGTAAGTGATAATTTTAACTTTGCATGTTTGGGTTAATATTACTTTATACACTTTGTACCACTTTGTAAACAGGGTTTGTTTGCCATTTTTATTGATAATTAACTATGTGAAATATCCTTTTCACAAAAGGAGGAACCAACACTGGTTTAGGAGTGCAGTATGTTCCTGTTTTGAAATTCTAATAATGTTTCACTAATGATGGTAGAATCTAAAACATAAACATAAGAATCGTAAGATATTAAAGTTATTGGTTTTATACCAAGTTGTTCTTTGTAACTTCTTTTTTGTCTTTGTTACATTTGCAAAAGTTTTTCATAAACACATTCAGCAATATAAGATTTCTCTATTCATTATATCGTTCATTTTTATTAGCTATTTATCCGTAATAAGAATTAACTACTTATAAAGCACACTTTCACAACAGCCTGTCAGAATGATTGCAAAGATCATTAAGGCTGGAAGGAAATACTGCAGCTCCGGCTTCCTCCCACCATCCAAAGACTGCAGGCAAGCAAGGTTAATTGGTCTCTCCAAAATTGTCCTTAGGTGTGAATGTGAGTGTGAGTGGTTGTCTATATGTGGCCCTGCGATGGAGTGGTGACCTGTCCAGGGTGTAACCCACCTTTCACCCGATGTAAGCTGGGATAGGCTCCAGCCACCCGCAACCCTTTACGCAGGAAGCGGTTGACGATGGATGGATGGATGGATGGATGATTGGAAATACAACACTCCTCACCTCATTTACACTACAGGCACTTAATACCTCGCAACACTCACACTCTGCAGACTGCAATTTAGTATTTAACTGTAGTGTGTATTTGTGTATAATGTGTATGTATTCATATAAATGTATTTTTTGTATATAGGGTGTATTTATTATTTTCTTATGCTTTTTGATTGCCTTTCTTTGCTTGTGTTTTTAATTTAAAGCTGACTCAGAGAGATATGCACAAGAATTCCAATGTACCTGTACTGTCTTGTGAAAATGGCAAATAAATCTAATCTTATCTAATCTTCAAGCATTTAAAACTGCTTTTCAAGTTCACTCATGTGCCTCCTTTGGGGAAAAAAAAAGTTAAAACCTTACAGAGATTGTGAAAGATAGATTCTTTGCCTGCAGGGACATGTGAAACCTTTAGTAATATATTAGTATACTGTCCTATATGCATTTTCTCTCAAATAGTGTTGCAAAGAATCTCAATTTTATTAGCTTATTGCTATATTACGCTTGTGTGCCTCCAGGCCTTTGTAAAAACAGTGGGAGCCAATGTCAACGCCATGGAGGAGCAGGTCACACAAGCAGAGGGAGAACTAGGAACACTACCGGGTGCTTTCAAGAAGATCCTCCGCACAATGAGTGTCCCAGGCTTCTTAAATGTGAGAGCTCCTTTCTGTGCTTATGAATCTGTAGTTTTCAAGTGCTTGCTCAGTACCTAATTGTGTGTGTTCTTATATTATCAATCATGAAATAACCAGTGAATTTTGGTGTTAAACTATAAGTGCCGCTGAGTTTAACAGAGACCCTTTTTCAAATAAACATTTAAAATCCTGCACAGCAGTTTGTTGTAATTCTACTCTAAGCAATGCTATTGGATAATTGGGATGCATTTTGTGTACGTTCACTCGCAGAAACCGGCCAGCCCAAGAAGACCAGCACCACATCAGCATCAAGAGATCCCTAGCGTGTTCCGGACAGACGATTATTTCACATCACAGCCAGAGTAGTGACGCGCTGGAACATTTAACACATAACTTGGTTCTAACCTCAGAGGCCTATTGGGTGAAACTGTAGAGACAACTCATACTGCCATTTATTGCAAGAGGATCTATTGGTGCAGTGGCCTCAACAAAGCAATAGTAGCCTTTCTGAACAAGTCACTGGAAGTCAAGTGCAAGACATTCTGCGTTTTTGAGTGTGACTGTCCTGGCAGCAACAAGCACTGAACTGTAGCAAAATGATTTTAAAAGTGCCTAAATGGGTCTTATTTCTGTCTGTCTTGTTTTCACTAGTTAGAAAGCAATGTCAGATGTTGGGTTTGTGACAAGTCAGGAGGACAAAGTCATCACACTCACCAGTAGGACACTGTAAAGAAGGTACAGCAGGAGGAGCTGTAAAGATCTTGAGATGTATTACATGAAAAATTAACCCTGCTTTTTTTTTTTTATAAATAATGTTCTTGTTACTGTTGTTTGTAAAGACCTGCACGCTGTTATGCATTTATCTGTATTTCTAATGTCTCATCACTCTCCCCAAGCAATACTGATATCCTCCAGTTAAGAATATAATGTCTTCCATTTCAAAATATTCACAGTATTGCTAGCTTGATGTTATTGGCTATGGATTGCAGTTGCCTCATTAATGTGGGGCTACTTCTAGGATGGCGTCTTTTCAATTAAAGCACAGTATAGGTGAGTTGTGATAGTTTTTTAAGCCAGACTATCTGATGACTCAAAGTTTGAGCCAGAGATAGAGCCGTGATTGAATTTTGTAACAATACTGGAGGAACCTTATATCTCGTCCTTGTGAGATAACTGTACCTAGAGGTGTGATGTGGCTCTTATTTTACCCAGCCAACAAGGTCTGATCAATAATGGTCACAGCTATTATTCATTATTTGATCTATTATTTGCCAAAGTTGTTAGAAATAAAGATGTTTCATTTACATTACAATATATTTGGTTTACGTTTTTAAAATAATTATTAAAGATTTGTTAGAGACAAGATTATTGCTGTATCTACCATTATTATTTTTTCCCGCACTGGTTAAGTTTCAGTTTACCTCCATTAAGAGCAATGAGACTCTTAGCCCTGAGTTTTGTTTGTCAGGCAGCCATTCCCTTTAGTCTGCGTACAAATCACACATCCTTAACTAGGATCTAAATTGTAAAACCATCTGTGCCGGGGTATTGCTCTTGTTGCAGGCACCGTGGCTGGAGATAGCCAAATAGTCGGGCAAGAGGAACTCCTGACAGGCTGAACTCAGGGCATAATTATAGGCTGTGTTAGCCTTCATTGGTCAGCTTTCAAGCGACGTCATAATTTCGTCACGACTCGGAGGAAGCGGGAACCCCATCAGCCTCCGATTGACTGAACTTGTCTCCACGCTGGTTTCCTTGTTGATTGAAAAAGTAAGATAAAACTTACAGACACGGTAAAGTACTGTTTTAGAGTTAAGTGCTTCTTACCAATAACCTGCCCAGTTGTAGTAACGCACTTTTACCGAGATGAATGCGATAAAAATAGAGACAGATTTTTAAAGCGTTTCCGGCGAAAGCCAGTCTCTGTGCTAACGTTAACGTTAGCCATAAGTTACATTATTGGATAATTTATGGCGGCTCCCGATTTGTTTTCTATTTAACACTGGCTGAAGTAGCTAACCCCCACAAACCCAGACTCCCTCGGTTGTAACTTCTGAACGTCCTCAATCTGTTCGTAATCTCAATCGAGCCTGTTTTAACAGTACAATTAATGTGATTTGGTCCAGACTTACAAAAACCTTAAGTTACACCTCGAAATGTCAAGTCATACGTCCTGTCGTCATTATCTATGTGGGCTGCGTCTTCCTGTACTTGACATTGATTGGTTTATTAAACATTTCAGCAGAGAACTTTGACAAGAATGAATGACTAAAACATTTACATATGCATATTTGTCACTATATTGTTGTTATTATTATGGCATTAATACTACCTGCAGCACCAACTATGAAGGCTAGTTCAAAATCGCAATTAAACGTCCTCGTTGTGCGAACATTATGACGTTGCCGACAGGACAGGAGGAGGACAATCAACAACAATCAATCCTTCTGAGCAGAGACCAAAGAGATGGGTGGCACTGTGCTTCTATAGCGGCCGTCCCTTTGAAAAGATGAGCTGTCACGGGAGATTTCCCCGTGCATTTGTTTGTTTCCCGTTTAAACGGCAACCGCCGAACTTCCTCTAAGTAGTCTGAAAGTCCGAACCATCCAAAAAATGCTTTCACACCAGAAACGAACCGAACCATGGTTCAGTTTGATCCGGACCGAGACTAACCAAATTTCGTCTGTTTGGTCCGGACCGTGGTCTGGGGCAGTTTTCACACCTGGATTTTTGGTTCGGACCAAAAGTACGAAAGTTCGGACTAAACGAGGTAGGTGTGAAAGCCCCCTAAGTTACGAGAAATAAAATCCTAACTTACTTTAAGCAGGTCATAAGTTTTCTAGATGTATATCCACAGAAATATCCCTTAAGCTGATGATACACAGAGCAACTTTTAGAGCAATGGTGCAGGGCAACGTTGTCGTCAGTGGTAATGAGTAAAGTGTATCATCAGCTTTAGACTGCTGATGTTAACAGGATTAATGTGTAATATATCGAACGACCATTTTGTTGAAGTTGAGAGTGGTCTGAATAACGGTAAATCTTTAATCAGTTTTCCGCCTTCACAGAACTCAGATCTCTTCTAGTGTTCCCATAAACATATTTAGGGAGAGTTTCCATAGTTTTGTATTTGCTTCTTTTCTAATGACTGTGTAAACGACTGCTAGTGATGAGACTCTTCTCTTTAACAGATCCAAAGGTGTAGGCATGGCTTGCGAGAAAGAAATATGGCAAAAGATTGGCGAGGGCTTTGTCCAAGAATATTACAACCAGTTTGACAATACCAACAGGACGGGACTGGGTAACCTATATGTACGTTTGTTCAGTGTCCATTTAATTATTGCCTGCTTTGATAGTACGTAACATCAACATGGGATGTAGACAGCTGACAAACCTAATTCCATCACACTTTTTACTGTTGTAAATACTATGATTAATGATTGATGTAAACAAACTTTTTTTTCTTAGTCCGCTGACGCCTGTTTGACATGGGAAGGATCACCTTTTCAAGGGAGAGAAGCCATTGCTGGCAAATTAGTCGTAAGTATCTCTTCTTAATCAATTTGTATTAATCACAATACAGAAAATAATGTGAAAACAGTAGGCTTTATGAACAAAAAAGGGGCAAAGCTTTTAACTAGTCGCTTCCAGTCCAAGTGTCTTTTTTGTGTGTTATTGTACATTACATTAATACTATTGTTTCTATTCCACAGAACTTGCCTTTCAAGCGTATTAAGCACATCATCACAGAACAAGACTTCCAACCCACGATAGATAGTTGTATCCTCATCATGGTGTTCGGACAGTTACAGGTAAGCTGGTACATTTTTGTTGATAGCCTTGGTTCTGCACCTGCAGCCTGTATCATAAAGCAAGTTCACCGTAGTCTGGCTCTCTTTTAGTTACCTGGCTTCACTGAGCTTAAGGTTGGCCATCGTGGATAACTGGTGTCGCAAAGCTGGTTATCAGATGGCTCTGTTAACTCTGGGTTTCCAAATTTCCAAACGTTAAAAGCAAGGTTAAGGTTAGAAATAAGTATGGTAATTCCATGTTTTTTGTATAGAGTGATTATATTTTGTTTGACCAAACTATTAAATCAAAGGTGAACTAAACACTTAACACTAAAACAGTAAATAAAACAGTTAAAAGTAATGTAAGGCTGTCGATGCTGCCAGAGTATAGAGGAGAAGAAAATAAGTTGATGTCGTAACAATCTAAGGTGCACTTACACTAGCTACGAAATTTTAAACGATGGTATATGTTCCTGTTAGGGCGACCAGACGTCCCGACTCGTGTCTGATTTATCACGAAAATTTGACTTAACATGGATTTTGGTTATAGCCTAATTATTCATTAACTGATCGTTGTATAGTTCTCCTGCTTCAGCAGGGATTGCAAGTTATCTGTGCATTTTGTCAACAGCATTGTTATAGCGACAGAGTAACACTCATGCTCTTTTCCCCTTTTTCTTTTCTTGTGGTTAGTGGAAGTTACAGTCGCGAAGTCAGGGAAAGTGTAGCTTCAGGCAGCCTAGGCGAAAAGATCTTCAATTCATTTCAGTTTTATTTATATAGCACCAAATCACAACAAGTTATCTCATAGTGGTGAATAAAAGAGCCGTTGTACACCGTACGATATTATTTACAGAAACCCAACATCCATCAAGTGCGTTGCGCAAGACACATGTGACAGCGCACTGACGAAATTAATAAAATAAGAATTAGATAAAAGATCATGATTTACCCACTGTTACATATCCAGTTATATTTTTCCAGGTGACTTCATGAACAAAAATAATTCATTTTAGCTTTGTGTTTTGATTTTCACACGCGTTTATGTTCATTGACACTGAATGTACTGGTAGCCACGGCCCCTACCCCCCTCGTCCTGAATTTTACCCATTCTCATCTGTTCACCTTAGTTCCTGTAGAAACCACACATCTGTAAGATATCAATCCTGAAACATGTTTCATTCACAATGTAATGGAAAAGTACTGCACTGCACTATGTTTAAAAAAAACGTAAACTAACAGTGATGTTTCTAATTGGTGGAGTTTGCTGTAACCATTGAAATGTTAACTGCACCCACTAATGTGCCAGCAGCTAGTGAGTTACTACTCTCACTGAACTCTACAACCGTGTTTGTGGGCTAGCTTGCAGGCTGGCTAGATAGGTAACTAACATGAGTCTTCACAAAACTACATTATGCCGTTATGGGATTTGTCAGTGGTCAGGCTGTTTACAGGTTTTGAGTTGATCTTCTTAAGTTAGCCCATTCACTGAGCAGGTTGAGTGAGCCAGCTTTGTGATACAGGAAAACCCAAAATTTAAGCCCAGAGATAGCTAGCTAACTCACTAATCTTGCCTTGTGGTACAGACCCTAGATCCACAGATGTAAAAACATTTTTGTTTTAATCCGGTCAAACAAGGCTGTGTTTTTTTATATTTTATTTGTATTTCCTAATTTGACCCACTATTTATCAAACGTCCTGACCTGTACACCTTCTCCATCTGACTGTCATTGCTGTGTTTTCTTATATATCAAACTCTCTTGTCTCCTTAACAGTCTGACTGTCTTTGTTTTATCATGATTATTGCATGAATGATAAAAGTGAAGTGATATACTATGTAGAGTACATTTGAGCCTTTTTTTAACAGTTTGTTTTCTCATAATTGTGCTCACAAATGCTTCTAAAACTTTTTTGCAACAGGTAGATGATGATCCACCAATGGCCTTTCATCAAGTGTTTATGCTCAAGTCCCAAAACTGTGCATGGGCTTGCACAAATGATGTGTTCCGGTTGGGGATACACAACATACCAGTGTAGTGATCCAGATTTGTTGGCTTACACACGTTGACATCATCCAGCTCTAAATTTATACTATGGTCAATCTCTCATTGAAAACACAAGATATTATATTACAGAGTTCCTTCATGTTAACAATACACCTATAGGCATAGTGTTTGTTATAAAGATGTCATATGTGAAATTACATTGCTGTCCAATAAACAAATATTAGTCTGAACTGTGTTTGTGTTTCTTTTCTTTCCTAAGTGGCTGTATTTTGTTGTTTTTATTATTTTCTCCCATGACAAACCCTGCAGTCAGATGACTAAGACTGAGACTAAAATGAGTAAGTTTCAGCAGAGAGTGAAAGTCTCGTCATATCATAGTCATTTTCAGGAATGTTGCATTACTTTGTAGTGAATGCGGTTTTATAATGCTGCGTGATGTGTGTGCAACACTAGAGGCGCTACATCCGTCCGTGTGCCAGTTTAAATGGCTTATCCAACAATGCTGCATCCACACAAGGTTATGGCACAGAGTACAAGCTAGATGAACCAAACTCAATGACGCCAACGGTGAAAAAAAGGTCTTCTCAGGAAATGGATCTAATTAATCAGCAATCTGGTGTTTTTAAAGAGTCGGTAAGCAGTTTAATACAGCTAATGTTGGAATGGTATCTAGGTGGGACGGAACGTAATAATCTATAACCAATGTTCATTAATGGTAACGTTAGTGTGTCAACCTAACCGGAAACACCGGTCGGTATAGGTGTTAGAGCTTCGCTTTGTGAAGCCAAACTCTGGGCTATGTGAATATAAGTAAATGTAAACTGAGGGATTTCGTCAAACATTGCCGTTACAAACTGGCCTTCCCCGCTCGTGTAATGTTAAGCTAGTTTTGGACTACGGTGTAACGTTAGACGGTTGTCAGACAGAGCACCACCGTGGACAAAATGTAGTTTAATTTGTTGGAGGAACGTGAGGAGATAATTGCTGGGAATTAATAAAACTACTATAAATAACAAAAAAGCTATATATTGGACATTTAAATGCAATATGTCCTTTGTTTTGGATGTTACGAGTTAATGCGCAAGCGCAGTGGACTGTTTTGTAGTTAAAGGTACAAGACACTTGTGGACATTAGTCCAAAGCCGTAGTAAGGTACCGTACTAAATGTGAGGTGAAAATGTGTTTATTTACCTCCTGGGCTCTTTGTAGAATGGCTTCAAAGATAAAGACCCAGACTGCCAACATGGTTCAGAGACAGAGGAAGAACCTTTGCTCCGGGAAAACCCCAGACGGTTTGTCATCTTCCCCATTCAGTACCCTGACATCTGGAAGATGTACAAGCAAGCACAGGCATCTTTCTGGACGGTGGAGGAGGTATGTTTCAGCTTTACTGTACTGAATAATTATTGTAATTTCAGTGTTTTACCAGCTGGAAAATAATTTCGAATATGTACATAATCTCCTTGATATGTACTTTTTATAATGTATTTAATTGACCAGATGTATTTTGCTGTGAACACAAACTTTTAAGTATCAGTCTATTTAAATTAATACAAATGCCACATATTAAAGAAGTGATACTGATTGTTTTTCAGGTTGTTTCCCACAAAAATACCAAAGAAAACTTAACTTAAACTAAAAGAAAGATTGAGTGGAAAAACCCTGAACAATCTAGGAGACAGACAGGTGTACTGTTGATGTTGTGTCTTTTCAGGTTGATCTATCCAAAGACTTGGCACACTGGGACCGTTTGAAACCTGAGGAGAAGCACTTCATCTCCCATGTCCTAGCCTTCTTTGCCGCAAGCGATGGTATCGTCAACGAGAACCTGGTGAGAGGAACCTTTCTAGCAATTGCAACAACATATTGCTTTGAGAACAAACTAACTTAAAATCATAGGTGGTGTATTTTCACATCATACATAAATGGCAGCCTCACTTAAACTTCAGTCCTAGCTTTTCCCCATGTGAGTAAACTGTTTCATGTCAAAGTCAGATTAAGTTTCAATTTTGTTATGCTGAAGATAATAGCTTTCTAAAAAAGTTGTTTTTTGTATTTGTGCTTCTGTCATATCTAACAGGTGCAGAGGTTCTGCCAGGAAGTGCAGGTCCCTGAAGCACGCTCCTTCTACAGCTTCCAGATCCTTATAGAGACTGTTCATTCAGAGATGTACAGCATGCTCATCAACACTTACATCAGGGACCTGAGGGAGAGGTGAATTTTGTAAATGTATTGCAGTTTAGATAAGCTCAGTATTGTTGCAACCAATTATAAATAACTGCTACAGATTGTAATGGTTAGATGGTAAAGATTATGTGGTGCAGCCTTAGTGCCTTTGGAGCCAGCGCACAACCATATACAGACAAATTCTCCCCATGTATCAAAGATTCAACAACAAACTGTAAGACTTGCACCTGTTCATCACAGGCTAAGTCGTCTACACCAGTTTGTGGTTATTTCTGTTGTATTCCCAGCTGCAGCAGCTTTGATGCATCTGCAGGCTAGGAAGACAACAATGTCTTGGCCTCTGCATTAAGAGGTTATAAACAAAAAGTATTCTGCTGCATTCACTTTACTCTCTACCTACACAAGCTTTCCACTATTTTGTATCTTATGTTTGTACTTAATTTAGATATATTTGTTTGCTGAGCTATATGCTATATGTTTAGAGCTAGTAATGCAAGTAATTTTTTATTCATTGTGTGTTTCAGAGACTACTTATTTAATGCCACTCAGACCATGCCTTGTGTGAAACGAAAAGCAGACTGGGCCCTCCAGTGGATAAATGACAGCAAATCCACATTTGGTAATGAAGAGACAATAGTCAGAACATCATACTGTCAGTCACTCGCCAAGAGGAACTTCCCATTTATAAGTGGATAATAGGAGTTTTCACACGTTTTGCCCTTAGGGGAGCGAATTGTGGCTTTTGCAGCAGTGGAGGGCATCTTCTTCTCCGGCTCATTCGCTGCCATCTATTGGCTCAAGAAGAGAGGACTAATGCCTGGCCTTACCTACTCCAACGAGCTGATTAGCAGGGATGAGGTGAGGGGAATTCACAAACAAAAAGACGAATGTAACCTATCAAAAGGACCTCAAACTTTGAGTGCAGCTGGAATAAATTACAACAATGTACAAAAGGTGTGAAGTTTGCGTTAATTGTACTTGAAATGATTACTTTCTGTGACATTGTGCAGCACATGAAATAATACAACATACTGTATAAATCATCGCTCTTGCATAATACTGTTGGGAAGCTTCTATCTTGGATGATTTTATTTGTGGAAATCATTTTAGGCCATACAGCTAACTCTGAGATTACTGTACCATCTTACTGTCTGCAATTGCCAATCCTCTGATGTGACGGCTGTCTTGTTCAGCTCTTCCATCCACACCTTGCTGTTTAAGAAATGTCAGATTAGCTATGGTGGTCTTCAGTCAGTTTGGGTAGTAAATATGGTCACAAAATACGTACGTTTCATGTACATTTTTGTGTTTCTTAGGGCCTGCACTGTAACTTTGCCTGCCTGCTGTACAGCTACCTGGTGAAGAAGCCATCAGAGGACCGGGTGAAAGACATCATCACCAAAGCTGTTAGCATTGAGCAGGTCAGCTACTGTTGGGGGAGGGGGGCGGTATGCTAAGCCCAGACTACACATTATACATTTTTTCATTCTATCTCTGCTTTTTTTCTTACTGTTGGACAGTTTATTCTCTTTTGAAAGACCTTTTGTTTTATTATGTTTGGTGTCACAGGAGTTTTTGACAGAGGCATTGCCGGTGGATCTCATTGGAATAAACTGTTGTTTGATGAAGCAGTACATTGAGTTTGTGGCCGACCGGCTTCTCGCTGACCTCGGACTGGCCAAGGTAATTCTATTTATATGGTCCTAAATTGATTAAACAAAAGCCAAATTGTCATAATACATTGAACCCCTTTTAAGTGGTAGGTATTGTGTTAAAGCAGAGGACCTCTAAGTTGAGAAGAATGGAAGTCTCCTATAAAAGCCACAGCAAAGCAAAAATTACCATAACGACATATGCTTTACACATTATTTGAGAACATTAATTGAATAACTTCAAGATGTGTTAATGAACTCCTATAGTTTGTTTGCTGTTTGTCAAAATAACCTTGTAATAGTGTGACATTTGGGTGCTGTAACATTTTCTGTCTCTCCTTTTAATCCAAGGTATACCAAGCTGAGAATCCATTTGACTTCATGGAGTCCATTTCACTAGAGGGGAAAACCAACTTCTTTGAGAAACGTGTAGCAGAGTATCAGAGATTTGGAGTTATGTCAAGCATGGACTGTGAATTCACTCTGGATGCAGACTTCTGATACTGAGATCACACCATGTTACATGTTTTTTACAGTTCACCTTATTAACAGTCTAAAGTCTTGTTTCATTGCTATCTGAGTATCACAAAGGACAAATTAATCGTTGACAGGCTAAAGCTGCACTCTTCCAGCAGACATGTCTAACCTTTTGGCAATAGGGATTGAGAATTACACCTTGAGTTAATTAGCAGCCAATATACTGTGGTTTGCAAAGCGGAATTGGATGAAAATGAACCTGTCCTGCTCATAGCGATTTTTGACCTTGGCATGCTACAAGGCACATAAATTTTGGTGAAACATAAATTATTAGTCAGGTTATTAGTGTAAGTTATTTTTCTGTACTTAATTGGACATTTGAAGATGGTTAATTTCTAGAATATATTTTCTTGAGTCTGCAGTCCTGGCTACTGGCTTCTATGGTGAATTGTTTTCACATTTTATAAAGTTTTAACATACAATAAAATGTTTCGTAAAAAAACTTAATTGTAACGTTAATTAAAGAGTATTTGTGATGCATGGTACAGCCATTAGAGAGCCAACCTCATTTAACAGCCTTATTTCCAAATGTGGGAGCCTAGTTGTAACGTGGTTTAACTAACGTTATGATGATTTATGTATGGCCACATCCCTGAATGTAGCTAGTATTGTTGCCTTCCAAACGGCCAGGATAAATATGTGTTTATATACAGAGAAATGTAGTTTTACTGATATTTCTCCCAACGGTCAGAATAGATTAGCCACTCCTCCGTTAGCATACGGATGCTGGCAATGCTAGCAAACAGCTAGTCTTTTAGCGATTTGGAAAGATGGCCGGGGACCTTCGGGGTTTTGCGCTGGAAAAAGCAGAACTGCTTTCCAGCCGTTTGAAGGAGGTCCTGTCTTCAGGACAAGGATATGTTCAAGCTCAGTTCGGTGTGGATTTGGGTCTGAAGCCCGAGCTGTACCCGACGTGGGTTATCTTGTTTACGGCCGCGGTGGCTCTGCTGCTTTTATTCTGTCTGTCCTGGGCCGCCGTCTGTGGCGGGCTGCTCGTCGGGAAAAAGCGGGGATCCCCGGTCACCCAAGGCAGCTGTGAGTCTGATAAGGCCAATTTAGCTAAAACTGCCAAACCAGAAGAACAGAAGAAGAGGAACAAAAAGAAAACGACCGAAAAGGTACCGTAGGCAACGTTTACGAGCTGTAGAATCACGACGGCTCACTTAAAATAAGTGCGTCTAGAAACAGTGCTTAACGACAGTGTTCACTCAGTTAGCGTTAGTTAGCTTTAGACGTGTCCTTTTATCAAACAAGTCAGTTAAGTTCAACGTTAGTTAGCTAACTATTACCTACACCATGGACTATATCTAACTAGCTAGCTTTCCAGCCTGCTTTGTTTACACAATGCAAATTGTGTTATTTAGGGACAATCATGTGCCCAACTTAACGTTAGAAAATGACAAAAATAAACAGTTAACGTTAGCTGAAGATGCACTGAATCATGATGTCTTGTCTAGAGAACGATGCTAACTAGCTAACTTATTTGTATACCATTAACAAGCAATAATGACAATGCTAGCTAGCTAAAGCCTTATCGTTAGCCAACACTTAATTTAAAACACCTGAAGCATACTGCAACTCTTCACGTGAAAATGTCAGTTTTAACACATCTGCCAACAATGTTTGCTGCTGTTATTCAGTCAGTAACTTAATGGTAATATTTCAGAAACATACATTTAGGACTAACGTGACATTAGCTATTCAATCAGCCGCAAAAAGTCTTTGTAGTCAGGTTCCACACATAACGTTAACGTATCGTGTTTTTAATAGTTTTAAAATGTAAGTTGATGTTTACTTTTTTTAAAACATATGTCAATGTAACGTTAGCATTGTGATTATACATTTGTGATGTTTGCTGGGAATTCACGTATACAGTATTTTAGAGATTCACCTTGGGTGGTCATACTTAAGTTTAATGTTTTATATACTACTGGATCATCAACATCATGTTGTTTATCTGATGCCTTTCTTCATCCCCCAGAAGACTCAGTCCAATGGACAACCAGTGGCTGTAGCTCAGGAGGAAGTTAAAGTAACTGTGGCCAAGCTAGCCCCACAGATTAAAACCGAGAAGGTATGTTTGAGAAGCCGCAGAAGTATTATGAGACAGTTTTGTTAGTGTTTAAATATTTCTAAAACCTCACTGTCACTCCTTTTCAAACATTGCCAGTGTGACATGAGTAGTAAATATGAGCCAGCTTTGCGCGCTCCCGCGAACCCCCCCTCCCCCCTTCCGGTCCACCCCTCCCCCCGCGC
>JAPMOB010227943.1:0-48821 GCA_029875015.1 Lepomis gibbosus
AAGGTATGTATGGACTTATCTAACTCTGGGAGATAAGGTGAATAGGCTAAAGTCCCAAAAAGTCGGAGTGTTCCTTTAAGCGTTTGCATCAGTTTGCTGACCGGAAGCTTCCCGCTTGGTTGGAAGCAGGAAAAAAAGCATGTGAGAAAAGTTTTAACTGTCGCTCTCCAGTGGTGGAAAGAAATTAAGTACATTTACTCAACTACAGTACACTTTTAAGGTACTTTAATTTACTATTATATGTTGCTTAATGCTTCTACTCCACTACAATTTAGAGGCAAGTATTGTACTTTTCACTCCACTACATCTATCTGATAACTGACTTGTTACTTCAGATTTAGGTTAGTAAAACAAATTATAAATCAAATTAAGTTACGATGTATTATTATTATTATATGTTAAGATAAGACTTTAATAATCACTTGGGGGGAATTAAAGTAATCACAGCAGAATTAAAGTAATCACAATTTGCATGTACACAACAATGTATCAATAATTATAATCTAGTTCTTCATAACGAATTCTTCTTTTTTTGGTACTATAAATACACTGAACAAAATTATAAATGCAACACTTTTTTTTTTGCCCCCATTCATCATGAGCTCAACTCAAATATTTAAGACTTTCTCTATGTACACAAAAGGCCTATTTCTCTCAAATATTGTTCACAAATCTGTCAAAATCTGTGTTAGTGAGCACTTCTCCTTTGCCGAGATAATCCATCCACCTCACAGGTGTGGCATATCAAGATGCTGATCAGATAACAAGGGTGTTGCACAGTTATGCCTTAGGCTGGCCACAATAAAAGGCATAGTTGCAGACGATGAGGACGGCAAGCATGCAGATGAGCTTCCCTGAGACGGTTCCTGACAATTTGTGCAGAAATTCTTTGGTTATGCGAACCGATTGTTGCAGCAGCTGTCAGGGTGGCTGGTCTCAGATGATCTTGGAGGTGAAGATGCTGGATGTGGAGGTCCTGGGCTGGGGTAGTTACACATGGTCTGGAAACTCTCTGCTGAATCACCCTGAACATCCTGGAGGGGGTAGGCTGTCTGAACAATGTAATGACAGAATTGCAGTGATATTTGAAGATGCTGGAGGAACGTGGGCAAAAATTGGCTAGATGTGCTGACATCAGAATTGAGAATGTAGTGCTTTAATGTAATGTAGTAAAGTCCACTCATAGGGGAATAAAGGAAAATGTAAGAGAAAATAACTTCCTTAATAAACTTCTTCCAAAGCTTCACATGTATGTGTGAGTCTGTACTCATGCAGGGTTGGTGAATTTAGCTAAGTACATTTACTCAATTTTCTGCACTTAAAAACAGTTTTGAGGTACTTTTATATCTTCTGCTACTTTATGCTTCTACATTACATTTCAAAGAAAAAAAAACTTATCTACATCTACATTTTTTTTGCAGTTATAGTTACTAGTTACTTTGAATGTCAGTATTTTAAGTGCAAAACATATGATCAGTTAAAAAAATTATACGCATTGTTACAGATTAAACTAGCTAATAGAATACTGTATGAAGTCAATTTAGCAACAAGCTAACCAGTTAAAACTTCGGAATGCACAGTGATATGTAATAGTCCAGCAATAAATTTAGTTTAGTTTATTTGACACAATTACAAATACAATAGTAAAAATGGATACCAGTGTATAAGACAGTTGGCAGGGATGACATGTCAAAGTCCAGGACTTATTTCCATTGTGGTCTCTGATGATTCATTAGATTGTCTTCTCCACAACAAGATAAAGTCAGCTGTTCAGTGTCCAAATTTATATATATATTTTAAACCCATTTAGAGTATATTAGAATGACCATGTTCTTATTTTGAGATGTTAGCTAGCAGTCTCTGTTTGACCATTTTCATAAAGATTCTGCACTTTCTTGATTACAGGAGGCCGTTTATTTCACTCCACATCACCAAATGAACAGACCTTTCCTGTCATGGTTTTAAATGTATAAAAGTGCAGGTTCGCTACCCTAGCTCAGGTATTCTCTTGTGTACAACTTTTGATAATACTTTTACTTTAGAAAAGTCATGAGGGCAGGGCTTTTACTTGTAATGGAGTATTTTATAGTGTGGTATTGCTGTATTTAGTGAAATATCTCAATACTGTACTAATGTACCCCTATACATGGGTCACAAGTATGGCTTGCATTTGCTGAAAAGAGCCTCAGTTTGGTTTCTCTTTTCATGTCTTTTCTGTCTCTGTTGTTCTTCACAGGTGTCTGGTAAAGTGGTTGGAGGTGCGTTGCGTCTGCCCCATGTGCAACAAACCCATAGCTGGGCCCCCTGAGCAGCACCACAGCATAAGGACTCTCCTGGATGAATTGGTGTAACCTCTCAATGCCCGCCAGCCTGGGTGGGTCGCACGCGTCCGGCCAAACCAGCTGGTAAAAGTTAACAACCAACAGGAAGAGGGACACTGTTTTTGCAGTAAAAAAACGCAGCAAAAACAACAAGATGATGATGTTAAGTTGGGGTAACCTAGTTACCACCCGCAGAAAGACTACAGATGATGATGTTGCCTAGCAACCATCTCTGAGATGGCAGCACGACACCTTGTAGTGTCTGAGAGATTATCTCCAGCCACCCACACATCACTCCACCACTCTTCTTTCAACATCTCCCTCTTCACCCGTTCCATCACATCTTCTCTTGTTGCCTCGAGTGAGGTTAATGGCATCACTAAAGTGGAGGAGAGACAGTTGCATTTTTCACAACGGTGTGGAAAAATAAGGATGACATGCGCCGGGCAGAAGGCACTGATCCCCTCTGAGCATGTATGAGTGTTGTATATCATGGTATGAAGTTATCGAAACTCTTGTTAAATTCTTTTAGACAAGACGTTTTGAGACAAAGCCATATAGACAAATTGATATTTTCTGCTCAACATCCCCGGCAGTAGCACGATAACACGTTGAGAGTTACACTGATATAAATAGAGTCAATCCTTGGAGTTTATAAAAATAAGGTTTAAAATGAGTGGAGCTGTCTAGAAACAAAGGCCACAACATGCCAAAACATACACATGGTTGATTAAAACTGCTTTCAAGCAAATGAAAGGCTTATTTTTAAAGACTTGGTGTAAGCAATGAATTAAAAAAATGGAAATATTAATCCATGCCAGAACTAAATTATTCATGTTACTTAGAAGAAGCAGCAAATTCATCTGTGTTTTCATCTTTCTCACAAACCAATTGATCTGTTTGCTGATATGTTGAAATTATTACTGTGTAAAATCCATATTGGTGCCAACCTCTACAGTGATATCATGTGTGTTCATGCTCCAGCTGATTTTTCCACTGGGATGTTTTAATTGTTCAGACACGTTTTTATTGTGTTGATATAGATGGAAGGAACTGACACCTCCTGCCTCTCGCTGTAACAGTTTGGTTCTTTGTTGAAATATGTTGAAGATTTCTTTTAGATATTGCACTTTGAATTCACGAAAACCCTTGTACTACTAAAATGTTAGACTAAGGTTTGGATGCCACACAGCCAGTCCCTTGTTTTCAGGTGTGGTGAATCTTTTATAAAAGCCTATGAAGCATCAGAGATGCTGCTTCATCTGAAGATAAGGGAAGCAGCAGTACAGGCCTTTGGTGTTGTTCTGTGAATTCATCCGGGAAGCAACTAAATCTCACTTTCATACGAAGCATTTTTTGTGGCGTTATTGCTGGTGATTCTGTTTTACATTCCTCTGTCGTAGGTTGTTTTTTTTTTGTGATTTACAGCGATTCAGAAAGCAAAACACTGCCTAAATTGAGCACAAAACTCGCAAAGCACATTGTCCAGATACAGAAGGCACCTGCACTGTAATTAAACGCCAAACATGCCAGGTGAGGCTGTTGAGGTCACATGAGTCTGTGAGCCAAGAAAAAAAAAGAAGTCTATCCTGTTGCATTTTTGGCACACAAGGAAGAAAAATGTTCAATCTGATTCTGGCCACATTCCACATTTTGTAATACAACAGTAAATAACTTGAAAAAATAATAAATACAGTTGTCTGTTTTGCCCAGCTTCTCTTCTTTATTTCTTGGTAGTTGTGTATCTGGCGCCATCATCAGGTGAAATAATGTCTGAAACTGTATGAAATTAGTTCACTGCTTCTCAACCTTGTTGTCTTGTGACCTACTTGCACGCCCTGCCACAGATGTTTCCTTCTCAAATTGTTAAAAATAAATTCTGGATAGGTAAAACTGTCTAGTTCACAAGACAGAAAAGCAAAAAACACTTTTTAAAATTGCAGTAATGTTGTGTCTTCTTATTTCCAGTCTTGTGAAAAGACTGATTCAATTATTCTTTCAATTAATTGTTTGTACTGTTTCAGAAAATAGTGAAAGAAGCCCAGTGCAAGTTGGTAGAGCCAAAGTCTCTACAAACTAAAGAGGTGGGGGTTACTGATCTATATTACCACACTTTAGTGTAAGTCTTAAGCCTTACATGTCACAATACATGTTCCAGTGTTGTAAGCATTAGTTATCCAGTGACTGACATCCAGGAAGTGAGTAAGAAAGATGTTTTGGCTTGAAAGGGTGTGATAATTCCCCCCATTTTTTTCATTTGCTTGTTGTGGTATCTAGATGTGCACATAGCGTGAGATTTATCAATTTAAACCTAAACTATGCAAGGATAAATACCACTGAAGGTAATTCAGAAAATGTTTGGATTTAAAAAGCTCTTAAAGTTCTAAAATGTCTTGTTAGTTGAACTGATACTCGCAGCGTTTATGTGTATATTTATGAATTATTCACTTGATGCTGTGCAAATACGTACGACTGGAAAAAAACAGACATAAAATAAGAGTAAATAAATTAGTGTAAAAAAACAAAGGTGTGTTTAACAACTTTTAAAGGTGTCTAGACGGGATGCATTAAAAGTGGGAATAATCTTATGGAAAACACTGCACTCTGTCTCTGGAGCCTTTGTCCTTTACTTTAAAAATATTTTAATTGAATTAAGTCATCGCTGTATGACATTACTAACATTTCAGAAACTTTAGAAATAACAATGAATTAATACCATTAACCAGTAAATGTATTGATATTGGATACCGAATCTCCCTTTACATGAAAATCCCTTCCACATAAGTAAATAACAGGGGAAACAGCAGCCAAATTTAGAAGAGTCAGAGCTCAGGATTTGACATCCAAATGAAAACAAGGACCATCTGTACGCTGCCTCATTAAATGTGCAAGACCCCCATCCTGTTGGTGGGATCCAACTGGTACCTAGCTATTTCCCTGCAACAGATTGCAGGTGGCAGATCATCGAAAGTCTAAAGGGCATTCCTTACTCCGGTTGCCTTTTAATTAGACTAGAAGGGACGGGCACAGCCTCAGAGGACCTGAAAGGGAATTCAGGATGAAGGCAGATGGTGTGAGATCTCATATGGGATGGAAGTGAACACTGGGTCTGAGAGTGAGAGAGAGGAGAGGAGAAGGGGGTGCTGGGAAAAGGTGGAGACTGAGAGTAGATAGGATGGGGGAGAGAGGAGGCACTGAGACTCAGCAGGACAACATTCAGTTTACTCGTGGAAGGCCACTTCAACCATGAAATTTGAAGGTAGAGAGTTGATGTTGTTGACTGTATGGACGCTTTCCTGGCAAGACTACAAATCAAAAGCCTGCAAGAATCATTGAGAAATACTTGCATTCGAGAGTCAAGCAGTTCAGGATGATGGACATCTGTCTCACAACTTTCCTCTGAGATTCACAACAGCTGGTGATTATGTCAGATCCTGACAATCCTGTTTTTTTAAACTGTTAATTACAACTTTGTAGAGTGTTACGTATGTGTTGTTTGCTCGTTTCAGACTGTGATCTCAGTGTTTTTACAATCAGTTTCATCGTAGAAGCTCATAAATCTGATGACCCACTGTGATTTACTGCCTGTAAGGTGTTCAGCTGAGATGACAGCATGATGAAAGTTTTGCAGTCATTTTAAAATAGAAAGACTTTTAAATGAGCCACAAGAGATGAAAGATCATAACCATAATATTTAAGCCGAAAAGCTATTGGTACTGTGGAAGAATTTTATTAGCGTGCAAGGTCCAAAACAGTCATAAAGTTTTTATGAAAAATAACTTAATGTTAGATTGCTTTAAATGGTTCTGCATGGTATGAACACATGCATCTGTAATCACCAACACACGCTCTCTCTTGCTCTCACACACACACACACACACACACACACACACACACTGCTTGGGTGGACCTGGAAACATAAGCAAGTCTTTCATGAGATCAGCCTCTACCTGAGCAATAAAGAGCCATCTGTGCTGTGAATAAACTGATGATGGCAACACACACACAAACACACACACATGTGGACACACAGAGAAATGCTTGTTTCTGTCACTTCCTACCTTCAGCGTCGTGGCACTTAGAGTGAATGTAAGGTCAAGTTATTTCTCTTTCTGTGCATTTTAAAGCAGCCAAACTAAACCTGACCAGCAGTCCGACAGCAGCGAGAAGACGAGGATGCGTGGCGTGGACTGGTAATGAAATAAGCTGAGGCACATCAGGACAAGACTCATAAGGTTAGTTGGTTCACTCTCTCTAGTCCATCCATTTGATTTATACCATTTCCTTCATGTCAAACTCTTTCCTACTTCTGTGTTTCTTTGAGAAGGCAGACTTGCTTGTAATAAAATGTTAAACAAACGATTAACTCAATGCTTTGTAGTGGCTATTTCTGGTGCAAAATCAACAACATTAGACCTTTCTAAGTACGAATGATTTAACACTTGACTAATCAATAATTCTTGGTAGAGTGGTAACCAACCTGAGTGTCGGGAACTGCCAAGGGGTCCCTAGATAAATCTGAGGGGTCACCTGATGATTAAAACAAGTCTTTCACCCACAATTACAATGATTTTATTTGACTTTTCTCTAATTCTTGCTTTGTAGTCATGCTAGTGGCATCTGGTCTGTCATCAGTCCAGACTAAAATATCAGTCAGCTATTGGAAGGATTTTGTACAGACATTCATGGTCCCCACAGGATGAACCATAATAATGTTGGTGATCCACTGGCTTGTCCTCTAATGTGTGAAACCTTGGTTTAGGAAAAATACTTTTACAGGAGTCCCTGTAGGCAAATTCTACAACATCTTTAACATTACACCTGCTTAGCATCGGCATGTTTGCAATGTCACTATGAGCATGGTAGCTGACATTACTATTTAACTCAAACTGTGTCTAAATCAGTGGTTCTTTTTCTGTCACGCTGCCCTCAGAAGCTGAAAAAACGAATGCAATCTTGTTAGTTGAACTTCTCAAGGTTCGTGTGCAAAGCCTATAATTCTTAATAGAGACCTATTATACTGCATTTCCAGCCCTATATTGCAGTTCTGTGCCTCCTCTATGTTAGCTTTGTATGATTCAAAGTTAAAAACATTTTTTTTCTATCTAATACTGGCCATTCATGCAGGCGCTCATTTCAGCCTCTGTCGGGAGCACATTGTGAGCATTGTACAATCCAGAGTCAGATTCCTCGTATGTATACACATACCTGGCAATGAAGCTGATTCTGACTCTGATTGGCCATTGTCTTCTGCATTTACCAGGTTGCCGCAGGATAGTGCTGCATGTTCCTTTGTGGGCATGGCCAGCATTCTCTGCCTGGAGCAAATGGCCATATGTGGAAATCCGTCTTGGAATGACATCATAGTAGAAAAAAAGAGTTTCAAAAACACAGCGTTCAGATCAGGGGGATATCTGAGGTTTTGGCTCACAGGAATTTCTTTTAAATATTTTTACCTCATTATTTGAAGCTTTGGCTATGTTTAACATGAACATCTGACTTTGTAACATTATAGAAATGCCAGAAAATATGAAAAAGCTTAATAGGTCACCTTTAAAGGTTAGAAATCACTGGTTTAAAATGTGCATCATGGTCTTTGTAGGGAGTTTCAACGCTCTGGTGGTTCAATATGTAAGAGAAATTAACGTTTGGATGCCCTCTCAAGATGCTGCCTGAGGATGACAGATGCAGATGAAGTGAGAAAACAGAAGGATGTCTTCTGAAAAAGCTACATTATTTTAACTATGGTTTAGGAACTATGCGTTGCTCATCTTTTTGCAGGTGTATCTCCACATGACAAAAACACAGTCATGATTTTATAAGCCTCAAGTGTTTCAGGATTTTAAAAAAAGACAATCCACCATGTTTAAACGGTGGCTTATAGCCCTGTTGCCCCGGGTCGGCCTTGTTGTGCTGGGCCTCTGCTGCTGTCTGTCCCTTTTCTACCTCCTGGCCTGTAAACCAACCTCTCAAAGCAGCCAGCAGTCTCTTCTTTGGTATGGAGGGGCCACCAGTAAGGAGGGATACATGGCCTTGTTGCAGGAGAGGGAGGACTCTCACAGACATTACATTAACAGCTTAACAAAGCAGATAGCCCAGCTAAAGGAGGCTCTACAGGAGAGGACGCAGCAGCTTCAGGAGTCCCTGGATAAAGCTAAAATAAAAGGGATTCTGCCTTATGGGCTGGCAAGTCTGCACAAAACCCCAACACTGTCTGACCTGAAGGTAGGAACACACACGATGTGATGCAGAATCCATGTGTGCTGATGAGATAAATGAAATTTGACATTATAGATGTAGTAGTTCATGTTGCATCATGTCCTCCAGGAGTTCTTCCGCTCCCAGCTGAGCCAGGCGGAGGTGAACTCGGGTGTAAAGCTGCCAAGCGAATATGCAGTGATTCCTTATGACACTTTCACCCTGCGGAGGTGAGTGCAACAGTTGGTTTTCTGTAAGGACAACAGTAGAGCCATCAGGGCCTCCAGTAGTAACCGTGTAACCTACTTCTGATGCCAAGTCTTACCTCATGCCTCGATAGAGCGCATTTTTTATGGTTTTTTTGTTGTGTCACTTAGGGTGTACCAGCTGGAGACGGGGCTTACCAGGCACCCGGAGGAGAGGCCTGCAAGGAGAGATCGCAGAGACGAGCTGATAGGTACAGTGGAAACAGCTCTGCACTACCTGAATGGACCTCAGCAACACACAGACAACACCAGGCGGAAGCACACATACTCCCCTCCAGACTTCATAGAGGGTGAGAAAGATCTCAGTTTATTCACTCATCCTCTTCACGTTTGCCGTTGGTGAACAGCTGGGAAACCTCCGGGAGACTCACTACTCATTCTGACATTGTGTACATGAGGAGTCATTACTGGGTTGCATCGATCCAACATTTCCCCTCTGGATACATATTCTGATACTTCAACTCAGGGAATCTGCCAATACCAAGTACCGATCTGATCAGAAACTGGCTGCTTCAGCCATTAACAGTCTTTACTTTTAGCTTTTTGTTGTCTTATTTCTAACTATCCTTTCTGCTGTATTGATAAGTTTATACTAGACTCTTATGTGTGACATGATTTTTGTCCTAAACACAAATATATGGATATATATTATCAAATCACATTTTTTAAAAAGTTTTTAAAAGTTTTATTTAGTACAATCTCACAGCAACACTGTCTGAAACAGGTGCTTCTTTATTGAGATCTTGAAAACGTTAACGGTAGGCTAATGCTTTGTTTTCCACAAGTTCCTTTTAATTGTGATTTGCTAGTAATTATCAGGAAAATAGAGACATAGTTATGAGTAATTTCCAATCAAACCCAAGCCAGTATTCATTCAATATTAGAACATTTAATTTTCATATATGTTGAATTGTATTATTGACAAATTTCACATCTTTTCATATGCTGATATATGCTGTTTTTTTCTGTCTCTATCACAGGGTTGACTCGTACAGAGCGGGACAGAGGAACCGTTTACGAGCTGATGTTTAAAGGAGACGGCCCACGGGACTTCACACAGCTCGTGCTCTTCAGGCCATTCGGTCCGGTGGTGAAGGTTAAGAGCGAGAGCGTGGACACGCACAGGATGCTGATCAACATCATTGTACCTCTTTCCAAGAGGACGGACGCATTCAGGCAGTTCATGAACAACTTCAGGTAGGTATCATCTGAAAGTGTATTTACATGCTGGCACCCACTCCCAGGCCCTACTGTGATTGTATCAAGGCATTATTGATCTCAAACTTTAGTAATACATTTGGAAGTGCTAAGTGAGTTCTTATCTTAATAAGATTCCTCACCACTTCAGAGAAAATGTGGAGTTTATAGATTTTAAAGGCTTCAGAGGAGAGAATCCTTATCCTTAATTGTCATCCTTATATTAAAAAATGTCATTTGTGGCTATCTCTGGATCTCAGAAGTGGGCCTAACGCATGTTTATTTACTGTATATAATGCCTCCTTCTCTGTTTTTTGGTTCAGAGAAGTGTGCATTCAGCAGGGCGGCAGGGTTCATCTCACTGTGGTCTACTTTGGTCGAGATCAGATCGGCCAGGTGAAAGCTATGCTGGACCAGACCACCAGGTAAATGTAGACAATTTACAACTTAGAACCATCAGCTAATGTCACATTGGCATGATGTATTGCCACCCTTAAACAATACTCACCTACAGTATCTTCCTCTGATCACTGAACAGCACAGTCAAGGTTTGTCACAGGAATAACTTAAATTATGTTTAAGTTGTATTTTATGATGTATGTATTGTATTTCGTCTGCATACTTTAAAAGCTCTTACAAATATTTAATCTACAAATGTATTCTTTTTAATATAATTAATTATAATGTTTTGAGCCTTAATAACACTTTAATTTCCAGTTTTGGAAAATATTTTTTTTTGCTACTTGCGTGGCTTCCCTTCCTTTTTTAAAAGTTTGTCGAGCTTGTTATTTTTATTTCTTTTTGTAGGAAATAATTTTGAAGGTCACATCTTTATCTGTACCCTGCCTTTCGCCTTTTGTAACAACTAATAAGAACTAATTAATAACTAATAGTAAGTACAGTGTGCAGGGTCCTAAACAAGTCATGATGCATCTTTCACCAAATGTAATGCTATTTTCAGTGTTTACCACTACAATAGTACAGTACATAATTAATGAACGCTTATTCAATTTTGCATTAATTACTTTTGAATAAACCTAACATAATGATCAGGTTTACCTTTAAGATATTTGTGTGGCACAATTACAGTAATTTTTCATTCTGAGCTGAATGTTTTGGATGTTTCCATCTAGATTTGGTTGACTAGAGCAAAGTCTGTGATAAAGTCATAATCTCAGGTATCATTGGTTTGTCTGTTGTATGCTGGTCTGCACTGCCAAGCACACCTTTCCCTCCTGCCTGCCCGACATAGCCATAATCATTTCAAAACAGCTGAAGTCCAAGTTGAGTTGCAAGTCTTGTTTTTGATTTTGTCAAGTCATCAGATTCACGACCTGAGTTGAAATGATGTGACTCGAGTCCACTCCTCTGGCAAGACATATAGAAATCTTTTTCTTCTTCTTTTGGAATTTGCCCACACAGATGTGTCTGTGCTGCAATGCAGATATTTGGGCCACAAGATAAAAAAACTGTGAGAGAGTATCAGTGTTCAGTGTATCAGCTGCAGGCTAGTAATATGCTAATGATAACCTAGTCCCCTGATACCTCTGGCTCCCTAGGGAGCAAAACACACACCCCTCTCTCGTGTATAGGCTGAGATGATAAATATTTTATACTTTAGACTTTTGGGAGTAAAATACTGTAGAATGTAATGCTGCATCAGTCCGGCAATACTTTATGTCTGCAGGTTGGTTGTTTTTTGAATGATTTCAGTATGATACTGTCTAATTAAACACAGATGATGTTTTCTAACGGCAGCCCTTCTTCTTCTTCTGCCCCCCAGAGAAACTCGGTTCCGGAGCTTCACTTTGATCCAGCTGAATGAGGAGTTTTCTCGCGGGCGGGGCTTAGAAGTGGGCGCCAGGTCTTGGAGGCGGAGTCAGAATGTCCTGCTCTTCTTCTGTGATGTAGACATCCACTTCACCGCTGACTTCTTAACTTCCTGTCGTCTCAACGCAGAGCCTGGTGAGAGAGACAGGATTGCTTCACTTCAAGCCATATAAAACATTTACTAAGGAGCTTTTTCAACATTATGCAGCTTTTTTTCTTTTTTTTACTACAGAGATGTTATCCAGCCATGATTCATACTGTAACATCTTTCTACAAGAGGAAAACAACTAATAATAACATTGCCTGAGAAGTCAAATTGTTTCTGCCATCTGTTTCACTGAATTAATTAAAGGCCATGCAGTCCCACACAGGTTTTTTCAATCAACCTGGCTGATTAGACTTTGGCTCAGGTTGGGCAGAGGTATGCAGGGAATGTGAGGTCACCAAAGTCCATGTATTATTGGGTGGGCCCCAAAAAGATGACCTGTACCGTGCTCATTTGAGCATTTCAATTTGTGTGCCAAATTTGATGGAGGGACAGCTTAGCAAATATTTCACCAGATTTTTTGTTACTGGTGTAAAAGGTACTGTTATGTTGCTGCCAGCAAGAAGTTTCATCACAGCATATCTGACACCTCCTGCTGTTTGATTTTCAGTTGATATTCAACTTCACACTTGCTGCCTGAACTCTATTTCAGAAGGTCTTCCTGTCTGTGCCCCTATGTAACCAGCAGCATACCACCTAATTACTAACTCTATGATACTTCCTGTTTATTACATGTACCAGTTATTCATTTCACTGAGAGTTAGTGGTATGAAACAGATGTTTTCTCTATTCTTTGAGCTTTTGGGGGAAACAAATGATGTGGGGACACACCTTGAAGGAGATAATGTGAATTTAAGTGTTAGTAACAAATTAAGTTAGCTTAGCATTAGCTAAGTGACGTGGCTATGTGGGACTTTGAAGCTCTGACGTGGCTCTGCATCTGCTATGAGATAGACAAGATTCTTATGATAAAGTGCACCCGACCTTATTACTGTTGAACTACTGATAAGCCTCAGAGCTTTTCATTTTTTTCATCATTCACTGTCAGCCAGTGGTGGATGAAGTATTCAGATCCTTTACTTAAGTAAAAGTACTAATACCTAACTCAAAAAATACTCAGTTCAAGTAAAAGTACAACATTGAAAATGTTACTTAAGTAAAAGTATCTAAGTATAATCAGGAAAATGTACTTAAAGTGTTAAAAGCACTCAATACAGAATGAAAAATGTAATTGTAATTGTTATACTACTATATATTATATCATTATATTATTATTACTCATGCATTAATGTATAAGCAGGATTTTACAGTTGGAATTGGTTCAGATTGAACTATTTTGTATCACACTTAAATTATAGACTGTTTCATTATGGATTAAACTGCTGATAATTTTCTTCATTAATCAATTCATTTTTTTTTAAAAATAGTGATAAATCTTGTTACAATTGGCAGAGCCCAAAGTGACACCTTCACAATGCTTGTTTTGTCAGTCTAAACCTTAAAAATGATTAAAACTATGTTAAAATAATCAAAATGAATCAAATCAAAAGCAGCAAATCTTCACATTTGTGAACTGTACTTACGTTGTAGAGCGACTAGTGACTGAAGCTGTCAAATAAATGTAGGGGAAGTCACGTCCATAGTTTACTCAATGTATCATGGGTCCAGGAATAAGGTGTAAGTTGACATACCCTAAAAAAGACTAACTGGAGAAAAACACACAAACAGACCTGAGAAAATATCTAATCAGGCATGGTTAGATAGTGGAAACACCCGTGGGTGTGTAACAAAGGTGTGTATGGTCTTGAGAATTAAAAGTTATGTCACTGGGCATTTGAGCATGTCTGTTTATCTTTTTTTGTCTCTAGGTAAGAAGGTGTACTATCCAGTGCTCTTCAGCCAGTACAACCCATCTATCATCTACAGTAATCAGACACTTCTACCCTCTGTTCAACAACAACTGGTAGGTAGAAAAATAACAAGCACTTAAAATTTACGTGAATGAATAAGAGCAAATGTGATCAGGTTGTAAAAGACAGATTTTCTGCCTTTTGTCTCAGGTAATAAGAAAGGAAACTGGATTCTGGAGAGACTTTGGGTTTGGCATGACGTGCCAGTACAGGTCTGATTTCATCAACATAGGTAATGACAAAGCTGGTGTTCTTACTAATTTCATGTTTTGAAAGACATAACACAATTAAATATGACTAACTGTCGATATATGCTTACATTATGTAGAAATAAATGCATAAACATATAGGATTCTGTGGATTTTTATATAACACTTTCACAATTTTCTGTCTTTTCAGTGATTGCATAATGCTGCAACAGTAGTTGTCATTTCAATACATCAAGTTAAGGAAACATGATTCTCTTAAAACGTTATTTTTGACTATGATTTTCATTCTGCCACTAAACAAGCATAATGAAGGTAAGTTATACTACGGCTAAGTCTGCATTTCTCTTATTTTCCGGCAGGTGGTTTTGACCGCAACATCAAAGGCTGGGGGTTGGAGGACGTGCACTTGTACAGAAAGTACCTTCACAGTAAGCTGATGGTGATTCGCTCTCCATCTCGTGGCCTTTTCCACTTGTGGCATGAGAAGAACTGTGCAGATGAGCTCCCTCCTGACAAGTACAAGATGTGTATGCAGACCAAAGCTATGAGTGAGGCCTCGCACGGCCAGCTGGGGGAGCTGGTCTTCAAACAAGAGATTGAGCTCCACTTGAAATCCCTGAAGCAGAAAAACAGGGGAACATAATGACGACAATTCAGCTGGGGCTGGTGATGACAAAACAGGACTTTGGTGGTGTTATAAGTCACTGTTATGTATGTTCTTGTTTTCAATGGTAATTTATGTTTACTTACATTAATTATTCAGTTTAAAACAAAAGGTGATTTACTGTGATTGTTTTTTTCCTCCATACGGACACATGGACTGACATCAAAACAAATGAATGGTCAATAATGTGTCAAGAAAAATGAATTGTATAATTTATTTGCCTGCAATTTGTTTGTTTTCTTTCCATTGAGAAGTCCAAGAGGGAATAAAAGGTAGCATTTTTTCAAAATATCTTGCATGTTTTGTCATCTTTTTCATTCAATTCTGTTGTGCAAAAGCACAATGCAAGATAAACTTTGCCCAGCACAAAAGAATCAAAGCTCTCCTGCTGTGAGTGAAAGTGAAGTCAAAAGCAAGATTAGGTTTCTTCATATTCCTAAATTGAATTACATGTTTACTTAATGAGCATCTCTGTTTTTTCCTTTCCCTGTCATCTGTTTGAAGATCATCTTTTGTTTCTTTATCCTTCCAAAAGTAAATTGTATTCACAGACTTTTAAACAACATATGACAGAGAAAGCATGGGTTCCACTAAAAACATTAATGCTGTCGCTGTTTGATGCACTTCAGCAAGCAGCAGGTTAGAACTTATATCTGTGTCTGACATGTCAAAACGTCTGCATAATACAGCTTAACCCCGCGACCGCCAAGTCGGTTAGTTACTGCTCTAAGCACTGTACTGTACAATAACACGAAACAGTCTCACTGATATATAGAGTTTTTGAATACTTTTTTGTTCATCTCATTCTCTATTCAGAGGTGTTTTATTGACACAAGCATTAAAGTATGTAAGGAGTAGGACCACACCTTAACTTCTCTCCACTTTCTTCTCACTTGCATAAATAAGGACTGTTTGCCACTTTAATCACACATCCTGGCACTTGGCCTCTGAAAGGGGCTATATGTGAGTTTTTCAATGAAATTAATCAATTTTTCATTGTTGGGCTCAAAACTCACTTGTAAATGAAGCACACGCCTGTTTTCTCCGTTGCTTGCATCAGTCACTATTCTGCTTTTAATGTGAGGTCTCCGGGTCGGATTCAGCCCTGTGCGCGCTCCCGAGCCTCTCTCGTACTACAGCGACAACACAGCAACTACTTACAGGCAGTCCACTAACACTAGAAAACAACCGCTCTTGTAGCCCTACTGGTTTTCAAACTAACTGGTTGCCATACGCGTGCGCGTGTTGTGCGCAGCAGCTGCAGACAGCCTCCATCCCTAGATTCCTCTCGCATCCACAAACATATTCCTGGCAAGTTTCAAGTCGCATCTTTAATCTGCTACGGCGATCATGATTGTATAAGTGAGCACTACATTACAGCCATACGGAAAAAGAAATGAAGGAAAATAGACAAAATCGCGTCAAGCTGAATTCAAACTCACCTGAGCAAAAGGTAATGCTACACATTTGGCCTCCACGTTACCCGAGCAATCACAGATACCTGACTTCAAGTTATGTATTCATTAAGCACGTCAACATCCAGGTAACACTTTGTTTGACTTCGACAATACTGTGAAAACATGAATGTACTGTCAACATGGAGCCACAGGGAGAGTAGAAGCGAAAATAGTCTGCCCACAACACAGCAGGCCTAAGGCATGGACTTAACGATTTACAGTCATCATCCAACACAAAAAGCATCAAGTCAGAAATAGGAAACAAAAAAGGGGAATTTGTAAGGAAGTTACTTTGTGTCTTACACTTGATAAATAAGCAGCAAATAGAAAAAGTCTATTTTCTTTCATTTCTTTTTCTGTATGTGGCTGTGAGGTAGTGCTCACTTATACAATCATGATCACCGCAGTAGATTAAAGATGCGACTTGAAACTCGCCAGGAACATGTTTGTGAATGCGTGACAAATCTGGGGATGGAGGCAGTCCGCAGCTGCTGCACACAACACGCGCACGCGTATGGCCAGTTACTTTGAAAACCAGTAGGGCTACAACATTGGCTCACAGCAAAACACAGGCTCTGCCTCTGCGTAAGGATACAAAACAACTATCAAGTTTTACGTGATCTTTCAGGCAAATCAAACTGGATGGTGCCTCATCTCTCCGCACAACATTCACTACGACTTTTGGCAGAATCAAGTTCCTGAGGATGCCCTTGGCATCAACACAGCCTCTGAGGTCTTCCAAAGAGCCATGGAACAAATCTTTGCGGCATACCCATGTGCCATATGACATCATATGACATTATCATTGGTGGCAAGGGACCTGACAAAAACCTTAAGAAAGTGTTGGATCGAGCCAGACAAGTAAAACTAAGACTCAACCCAAAAAAGTGCAAGTTTGGGCTCAAGGAGGTGAGCTATGTCAGACGTGTTTACGGAGGACGGGCTCCGAGCTGACCCAGCAAAAACCACAGCAATAGCCTAAGGGAAATGCCACCACCAGAGGACAAAACGGCTCTCCAACACTTCCTCCAACTAACTACTTAGGAAAATTCATCCCAAACTTGAGTGAACTATCAACACCACTACGCCAACTTCTATACAAGGATGTGGTCTGGAGCTGGACACAGCACCACCAAGAGACTTTTGATAAGCTCAAAACATTCGTCACCAGCCCACCTGTGCTCCAATATTACAACATGAAAAAACCAGTGACCCTCACCTGCGACGCATCCCAGCATGGCGTTGGGGCAGCCTGCCTTCAAGACGGCAAGCCCGTGGCTTACGCATCATGCACACTGACTGAAACAGAGATAAGTTATGCGCAGATAGAGAAGGAACTGCTCGCAGTGATGTTCGCCTGCTACAAGTTCTATGACTACATCTACGGCAAGCCGGTCGTGATTGAGACTGATCACCAACCGTTGGTCACAATCCACAACAAGGATTTTCACACTGTCCCAGCATGCCTGCAGCATATGATGTTGAGACTGCAAAAATTCAACCTGACTCTCACCTACAAAAAAGGAAAACAACTCTATCTGGCCGATACCCTCTCATGTGCACCAAGAAGTGGTGTCCCTCCCCAAAAAGAGGAACAGCACGAGTTGAAGTAATGACTGTCCAATCAATATCTCCACAGCGGCTCAGTGAACTACGCGAGCACACAGCTGTGGACGATGCCCTTCAGACTCTCACCCGCTTCATCCAAAATGGCTGGCCACGATCCAGCGTACCGGCAGAAGTGAGACCTTTCTTCAGTTTCCTTGATGAACTCACTGTGGAAGATCACATCATCATGAAAGGCAGCAGGGCAGTTATTCCCACATCTTTGCACCCTGACTACTTGAAAGCACTCCACAAGGGACACCCAGGCTTGGAATCCACAATGAGACGGGCGAGAGAAAGTGTGTTCTGGCCATCCATAAATTATGATATTGTGACCGCCATACAGACATGCGGCATCTGCAACAGTCTGAAGCTCCACCAACAAAAGGAACTGCTAAAACCACACACAGTTCCTGACCTGCCTTGGTCTGTCGTTGCCACAGACATGTTTGAATGGAACAACCACAACTATCTCATGCTTGTGGACTCATATTCAGGGTGGTTTGAAATCTACCAGCTAAACAGCCTGTCATCTCCAAGTGTAATTAACAAGCTAAAATACAACTTCTCAGTCCGTGGCATGCCACAGAAGCTGTACTCAGACAACGGCACCCAGTACTCAAGTCAAGCTTTCCGGGAGTTCACCAGATCCTGGGACTTCGTACATGTCACAAGCAGCCCTGAATACCGGGCTCGGTGAAAGAGCCGTGAGGAGCGCAAAGAAACTGTTAGAGACAACACAATGAGATGGGACCGATGGGATCTGAACCTGCTGAACATCCAGAACACGCCCCGAGACAAGATCCTGGGCTCACCTCCACAAAGACTGTTGTCCAGACAAACTAGAACAACCCTGCCTGTTTGCAAACAGCTGTTAAAACCAGCAGCAAAAGCAATAGCCATCATTAAGGCCCAGCTCACAAAGAAGCGTGGAGCACAAAAACTCTGCTATGACAAGACAAGCAAGCCACTAGCCCCCCTAACGCCAAACCAAGTAATAAAAATCCAGATTCGAAAGGTACATGAAAAACTGGGCGTTGTAAAGAGAAAGTGTGAAGAACCAAGTTCATATGTGGCACAGTCTGAAGGAAGGGAGTACAGACGCAACCGACGTGGAGCCCACCACACATGAAAATGAACTGAACAGGTCACAACACGCACCTGAACCAGAGGTGGACAGCACAAAAAGTGGCTGGAAACACTGAACACACACCACCACAATGTCAAAAACCACAGATGTGTGTAGAGACACAGGACCACAGCTCAGCTCAACCTACTGCTTCCATGTATCTCACCAGGTCCAGCAGAGTCTCTAAGTCAAACAGAAAGCACCTAGACTAGACACTACGCATTCCATGTAGCCTAGTATGCACCAGTGCACAAGTGGAAAGCATGATTCACTTTATTTTGCATTGATTCATTGAGTCACAAGTTATATTGCAGTGTGCAACTGCTCCGTAATTATGTATTTAATTTCAGGACACAAATATACTGTTCCACTTTCAGGTATAAGAAGAATTGTTGGTTTATTGAAGGCTGTTAAATGTTAAGAAATAACTGATATAATGTTTATGTCAAGTCGAGTTCCAGCTCAGGAAGAGGGACGTAGACAGCTTTACTGTTTATGTGTTTGGACCCTAGTGTTGCCGTTTTTGGCTTTTTCGCCTTCACCATGACGCTGAGTGAGTTAAACAAGTACCGACAGTTGGAAAGGGGCAGTTGACTAGGCATACTACTACTTTTCATACTTAAAGTATAGTACAGTTAATACTTCGCCTACTAACTTATGCAAATAAAGTTTTGAATTACATTAAATTAGGCCTACGTGTAATGGTATTTGCCATTAAGGAAGTATTAGATGTAGGCCTACTTTTTAAAAAATGCTCTCCATACTTCTTCCACCAATACCTGTGAAAAAATTATGTTATGAATGAAGACATTTAACATAACACTATGACATAAAGTAGGCCGAAACTTATACAAGATTTATAGGTTATGACAAACAGTAGCCTATGACACAAAATCTATGTACCCTACATTTATGCTTTAACATAAATTTACAACTTAAACACCAGGAATAAACATGGGTTCGATTGCTTCGCGGGTGTGTTTAATCTATGTGACGCATCGATTAGCTGTGTACGAAACATGGTATGAAATCACCCACTACTCAGTGAGCTCGCCATTTTGATTATTATACCCTATACAGTCCACTCAAAGTATCCCAGAATGCATTTTGAAAAGTAGTGTACATCCGATGGTCACTAACCAAGCCCTATATACCATCATGCATCGCGCTGATAGAAAAAAAATGACAATGACGGCAATGACGTAATTAACGTCGCCGAAATAACGATCGGGGTAGTGTCCGAAAGTGTTGTTTTAATAATGCGAGTGAGCTCACTATATAGTGCTCTACATACAACTCCCTACATAGGGGGTAGGGAGTAGTGAATGAGATGGGATTTCGGACACAGCTACGGGTAAACTCTCGTCTATTAATAGTGATGTAACCTCGTTACCTCAGCAGACGCACGCGGAGGGAGGAGCAGCTCTGCATCGGCCGACGGCTGTCGTAGTGTGAATACTGGCACGCGATAGGCCCGAAACTCCTATTACCCCTTCCCTATGCTGTGCTGCATTTAATGACACCTCGGAAGTTCAATACAAGAGATTTCACAGGTCAGGCCTGATCAATAATAACGTTAGCTAAGTATTAAACGGAAGCTGATGTTTGTTCTGTAAACATACTTTGATTAAAATAAGCTAAATTTAAACCACTGGGGAAAATAGCAAGTATGAAGTTTAAACACTCAATTGTCAGATAATTAATTGAAGTCTATTCATAGAAAATTAACTAATGGCATGGTTGAGCTGCTGCGTTCCCTGAGCCCCACTACTACTGGATAGATCCAAAACTATACACAATAGCATATAGTGTTAATTAGCCATAAGATAAGATAAGATTACTTTATTTATATAGTTAGTGAAATAAAGTAAATAGCTTCCAACTTAGTTTTTTTTAGTAGGCTATAAAATTTCCCTGCACAGCGTTTCCGTGTTGAGCTGCAGTTTAACAATAGTAGCCTAATAGGGTGAGGGGGGATTTAAGGCTAAAAAGACTTAAAAATAACCACTTGATATGTCTAACTCTGCTGAAGTCTCATTTAAACTTCAGATAAAACCTCTGAATACATTCTTGTGTAAAACGAGGTAGGTAGATTTTGTTATCCAGCACTTACACTGAAAGTGCATCTGGAAGAAATCTCTTAATGGCCAGTATGAGCCTATCCTTTAAAGCCATTTTATCTTGGTTGATATTGTGGTTTAGGGGGGACTCTTCCCAAATACATTTTTAATTATATTAGCATACCAGTTGACAGTTGACCAGTTGCAAGTTGTGGGCCCACGCAGTTCTGATAATTTCAACCACTTTTCAACTAAAAATCCAAACACTATCTATTTTTGGACTGTTGGTCATAAACAATAAATTGAAGATGTCATGGAGGGCTCTACAAACGTTTGTTCTTAAATCACTTCAACGCCTCGTTCCAGACTATGTCAACAACCTTCTTGAACTTTATTATCAAAACAGATCGTGCTGACTCTCTCACATTAATACCTCCGTGATAAAGCCTTTAGCGATGCTGCATTCATCCCATAGACCTCTCTATAACAGCCTCCCAGTAGACCTATAATAATGCTTTAAAAAAACTTCAGTTATCTTTTCATAACTGATTTTAACTAGTGTTTTAACCACACCCTCATTAATTGTTATCTAATTATTATCACTTTTATTTGTTTAAATATCTCCTTTATTTGTTATCTTGTTTAAAAATAGATTATCCTAGTCCTTTGTTTTCAATTCCTCCGTTTTGCATGTGTATTTTTCATCTTTTGTTCATTTTTTTTGCATATTTGTGTATAAAATGCGCTATATAAATAAAGGTTTATTCACCAGTAGTGTCATGAACCCCACTTTTATCACCAAACTCCTCCCACTCAATGGTTTGACGGACTGCCTGGTTGCCAGCTGCATTCACCACATCTAATTTATCCGCGCTGTACGTAAAGGCAGCATAAATCACAAAGGGAGAGGATCGCTCGTGCCCATACCTCACCGGTAACGTCTCTTCTGAGAACAGGACGGTATTATGAGCTGAAGAAAACCTGCTGTGTTATGATGATGTGTGAGCAGTTAAAAGGGTGAGAGGCTCTTTACGTGTGTGGTTGTGTTAGATTAGTTTTAGCCTTTAGCGGAGTGTTTATCACCTAGAGTATATATTTTTAAACCCCCCCGGTAGTTTTTTAGCTTCCCGGACAGTACCGGAGTTTGTGGCAGCACAATGACACTGGTGTGTTTTAATTTTGTGCTGAAATAGCGAGACATGTGCGGCAGATAGGCTGCGTCTCGTGTCGCCTAAAAGCAGCCGGCGCCGGACATTTTTTACAAAGTCAGAGACCAGAAGAAGGAGACGCAGCATGTTTGAAGCTTCAGGGATCCCTCTCATCTTGCTGGACGTTACCTGTCTCATCCTCGGTATGTAAATCTCATCCACCCCGGGCTGGTTAACCACCATTTCAATCAGGGTTGTTAACTTATCGAGAACTTAATCTCCTTTAAAACTATTGATGGTCCAGCACAAACATTAAAAAAGGAGGAAACTAATTCAAAGACACTGGCAGTTCATAAACATGTAAGATCTCTCATAATAATCAATAATATGCGTCCCTTTGGTACAACCCCAGAATAAATATAGATATACATACAATTTATTGTACTCAGTGGTTAGGACAGTTATCAGAAATACTTAATGACTTGTTGGATGAGGGTAATTTCCTGTCCTATATATAATGAGGGAGAAAGTCAACCTGGAGGGACATGGCCATCTTTGGAAATATTTATAAATTAGACACTGTATTTAAGGGAAAGTTCACTTCCCTCAAGAAAAAACAAACACAATAGAGTACTACCTATAACTACAGCAATGTTTCATTAAGCATCAAAGTGGTATGAGTTATGTCCTTGAGCAAATAATAACTGTAAGAAACTCAGGATGAGTTTGATGAATAAACATATGTACAACCCAGCAAACAACAATGGGGGATAAATATCAAAGAAGCCAGAGGCAAATTTATTCAATATTAAAAAAAACTCCATAGATATTATTAAACTCCAACAAGATTCAACAATATGGGTAGAAATATGGGTAGTTTATGTTGGAAATGTAAAACAGAACACGCACAGTAGATGCTCACGTTATGGGAATATCTCGTGATTGTTTCCCTTACAGAGGAATGTTCTGCCCGATCACCAAGATTGTGTCTCTTTGGGGACTAAACTGTAGTGCCACAGTAAATTTATTTTTATAGTATAAACAACAAGCTTAATAACCTGCGCTCTGTTGATTATAAGATGTTGAAAAGAGCCTCAATCTTCTACACTGAAAATATTAAGGGAACAAATGATGGAAATAGTTGCATGTGAAAAGATGCTGAGAAGACTGAACTGGAAAATTGATATGGTTGAAGAACAATGGGACAGCTTTAGTGTGTTTATGTCCAGAGGGAGCAACCTAACCTTGACAAGAATCTGACAGTCTGACACATAAGTAATTGTTGCTATTTACTAATGCCCACCGCATTATTGCAACCAAATAACTGTTTGGTTACATGCCTGTTTTTTTGCTGGCTATTTTGTTATAAAATTAAATCTTCAAATTATAAAAAAGAATTGCATCTTAAAAAAGATAAGATAGAACTTATTACAAAACAGGAAACACCAATAAAAGTATCAATAACATATGCAAAATCCACAAATCTAAAATATGCACAATGCCAAAAATATAAACAAAGTTTACGGTAAAGTTGCATATAGGTAGTTGTACAATATTAGTGGTACATGTCAACGTTTTCACTTTGTCATGAAACAGAAATTTAAGGACTCCTACAGCAGCTGTTGCTGTAGAGATACATTATATTAAGTAGATGTTCTAGCAAATCCATTCAAATGATTTGCATAAACTTCATATAAATACACACGGGAAGGCTTGAGGTTTAGGGAACCAGACAGGAAGATGGAAAAAAAACGGCAACAAAGTCCCACCCTGTGAGTGTTTTCTTTTTCCATGCAAAGCTGTATTTTTAGCTCAGTGTTTGGAATGTAATCACAGGGAGAGACATGCTGGCGGACTACTGATTGTAATCAACAAAGCTGCAATAAAAAGACATTACAGAAACCTTTGTACTGTCTGGGAACACACACCGTTCAGTTTTATGGCTGCCATATTTGATAAGGTTAGAGAGGTTTAGACGCACAGAGCTCCTGAGATATTTTCTAGTGATTCATCTGCACTGACTCTGCTTAGTCAGTGTCTTGTGGTTAGCTGCGCTGCTGACTGTGCACCGATCCTCTCATTTAGTTTAAGAGCTGGCGGCATCAATCAGAGTGGAAAATCTTAATTTCCCATCCCATCCAAAGTACAGATCTAGCTCATTATTGGTCCCCCTTTTATGTTTTTTTAAAAGACGACACTCCTGGAAGATCAGTGGTGGAAGTGGCTTTTCTGAAAGAGAAGTAGATATGCCACCATGTAAAAAAACTCAAGTAAAAGTACAGAAGTATTATACGCAAAATGTAATTAAAGTATCAAAAGTAACAGCACCCATCATGCCAAAAAATAAAACCGTGGGGAATGTTATATTATTATATATTACATCATTAACTATGTGGAAGCAGCATTTTATATCTGATTTAGATCTGATTTTAACTACTTTATATACTGTGTGGTTGTTTAATATATAACAATGTAATTTAAACATTTTATGTTTAAATGTTTTGGTTACTATTTTATATTAACCTTTTATGTAACATTTTAATAAAGTAATGAGTAAACACAGCTCTCAAATGCATGTTGTGGAGTAAAAAATACAATATATCTCGCTGAAATGTAAGAGAAGAAGTAATAAGTAGCATTTGAACGGTTCCTTATTGAGTAAAGGTATCTAAAAATATACGTAACTACAATATTTTGTTAGATTCCACCACAGTGTAAAACAGTGAAACATTTTTAATTTAAAGAAAATGTGATATAAATACCACATTAATACTTATCAAAATACCTACATACAATTATAAACAGGGATTATATCTGCACATTGTTCTTGTTGTTTACAATATGGAGATCAAAAATATTCACATGCAGCAAATTATCAACCAAAATACCAATGCATATACCACATGAGGGAAAGAAAGAAAGAAAGAAAGAAAGAAAGAAAACACCTATTTAAAAATAAAATAAATAAACAATGAAAAAGTTTCATGTCCCTTCTGCTTATGTTCCTGTCTTTTTCTTGCTCGCTAATGTGGGTGTACTTTTTGGGCAGAAGACAGACTCCTAATCCTAGTTAGTAGATAGTAGATAAGTAGGTAGTATTTTGAAAGATTAACTGCATGATCAGATCAGTGCAGTCCACTGAAGTTGCTCAAAGCCAGATTTACTAAATACTTTATTGCAGTAGATTTAAACAAGCAACTCATGTAGTCAATAGCATCATTGCCTGTGATTATACTTGAAAGAATGCCTGGCATTGCATTGCTGACTTCGGTTTAGCCTTTTTCATCGTCTCACTTCAGTTTTGCAGTAATCGGGCAGAGGTGTGGGTAAAACAGAGTGTGAGGGGAGTGAAGAATGTGTAACCAAAGCAAGTCAAATCATGTTTTTTGTTTTGTTTTGGTGTTGATTTCCGTAGAAAGTCAGATTGTACCTTCATTGTTCCAGTATCTAAAGTACTCCATGTCTCCCTGAGATCTCAGGCTTGTTGTTACAGCATTGTTATTTAGAAACTCAGAGCCTCAAGCGTTTTGTTCAGATTGTTGTGTAACTTTACGTCTTTGAACAGTGAGTGAATTTTCCCTGCAGCTAAATGAAACACACAAGACTCACCAGCTTCTTTTTGAGGAAGGGAAACGTCTGTGTGATCCCAACATATTATGTTTCCTGTGGCTGAAATATTATAAGCATTGTGTAGTAGGAGCAGCTGCATAGTCAGTCTGAGTCACATGAGTACTCACAGTAGCTTGTTACCTTGATGCACATTTTGATGATACAGGATGTGAGACAAGCTGACATCAGACAAAGACCTTATAGTCCATATCTGCCTTTTTCTTCATTCTAACAGTCGGACTTCCATTTTTCATCCTTACCCCTCAACACAACCCTTTCAAACGGGGTTTCTTCTGTAATGATGAGTCCATCAGATACCCCCTCAAAGAGGACACCATATCCTACCAGCTGCTGGGAGGAGTCATTATCCCCTTCACGCTGATCGTGGTAAGTCTCCTAATAAGTTCTTTGAGTTTTAAATGGCACTGCAGAAAGAAATTTGTGCTTTTGGTCAAGGTGTGTGACTGCTTGAGAAAAGGTTAATTACTGTTTCATCTCTTCTTTTGCAGATCGTCTGTGGCGAGTGCCTTTCTGTTTACTTGTCTCGCATCAAGAACCAGTCTGTGGGGACCAGGTATGTGGCGTGTGTCTACAAAGCTGTGGGGAGCTACGTGTTCGGGGCTGCTGCTAGCCAGTCTCTGACCGACATAGCCAAGTACTCCATCGGTCGTTTGCGGCCGAACTTCCTGGCTGTATGCAAACCAGTCTGGGATCGCATCAACTGCAAAGCTGGCGGATACGTCGAGAACTTCACCTGCACTGGAGACAAGTTTCTGGTAGATGAGGCCAGGTAACGTGAATAAAATGAAACCAACAAGAGCCACTTCTGAAAAAATGTTGCCACTTTCTTTTTTAAAGGCGAAATACCTGTGTCATGCCAACATATTTTATTTCCTTTGACTAATTCATAACATTATAAACAATGTTTAATAGTTGCAGTGGCTCATCAATGTGTATGTATCTTTTTGTTAGACCCTCCCTACATGGTGGCCTACCACATCCTTTAACCTCTGTGTCCACAGTTTATTAGTTATTTTCTCAGACAAACCTCATGCTAAAGTCACAGAAGACATTATATATATATATAACGGATTTCACAGGCTAAGTCGTGCTCCTCACAGCTCATAAACTGATTTTGATTTTTAAAATCAGTGGTGTTCCTCTTTAAATCCACTTCTAAATGCATATCAATGCGGTGATAGAGTTTGATTATGTTAGACCTTCTTCCCCTTGAATCTAAAATATGCATTTGTCAAGAAAATTGACTTGATTAAGCTGATAGTCTCTTTTGTTCACCTTTACAGACTGTCCTTCTACTCTGGCCATTCATCCTTCTCTATGTACTGTATGCTGTTCCTTGTAGTAAGTACATATTTTCTACTTCAAAAATGATTTACAACTTAAATATGGCTCACATGTGAGTCCTAGAAATACTCAAAACAATATTTATTATAATGTAATAGCTTTGCTTTATCGGCTTTAGTCTCTATACATGATTTCATAAGCTAGCACAAACAAAATTACTCAAACTTGTTTATATCATACATATCTCTTTTCAGCAAAGGCATTAGCTGCCGACACCTGTACAGTAAATATTGGCTCGGACAAGATAAGCTGTATGTCAAGGTGTGACCACTCCACAGCTTTTTTGTTCTGTGTATTCATTTTCTCCCTCTGACTAATGTAGCTGTACATTCAAGCCAGACTGAAGTCAGAGTGGGCGAGGCTTCTGCGTCCCACCATCCAATTCTTCCTGATTGCAACTGCGGTGTATGTGGGTCTGTCCCGGGTGTCTGACTACAAACATCACTGGAGTGATGTGCTTGCTGGCCTCCTGCAAGGGGGTTTAGTGGCTACTCTCACAGTAAGTTTCATCATCAGATCTATTAGGATAATGTCAAAGTAAGACATCATGCAGTTTTTATGCACTATTGTCACAATATACAGTATAGTCACACCAAATGTACTTGACAAAATCAAGTCACTTTATTTATGAAGCGCATTTAGAAAGAGTGTTTGTTTTTAAAGAGGTTAAAACTCATCTTAAACCATAGTCTAACAGCATCATATACCATTAATTATATTTCAGCTTGTTCCAACTATTCATTAAAGCTATACGATGCTTACACATGTTTCAAATGACTGAGGTTGAAGAGGTTAACGTACTAAATCATTAAAGTAAATAAAAAATGTAGAATGTGTTTTAATTCTGTTGCTTATTTTTCTGCAGGTTTTCTGTGTGGCTAATTTCTTTGAACGGCCAGTGGACCCGGTGGTGTCACAGGAGGAAGAAGCCTCACACACCAGTTTACAGGAAAACCCTTCCAATGGGAACCACTATGGCAGCACTGAATGAATCTGAGGCCTCAAAGACAATACTGTAAATGGTCACAGAGGACCTAAAACACATCAATGAACTGCACGTCTTTGATATTAATTGCTGGCTGTTTCTGTGCATTTCTACAAGACAGTTTGCCTCATGGATCCAACACTGCAGCCTGCAGGCTTTAGCTGCTGGCTTTGGTGTGGTCGGTAAACTTTTAATACAGGAAGAAAAGTACACTGCAAAAGACAGTACTTGCACTTTACTGAGATATAAAGAAGCAGAGTTTACCTTAGAAAAAGTTTTTTTCAGTGTGAGCTTGTTGGAAATGTGGTTTCTAGTGTATTTTGCTCTGGTGTTGCCATCATGAATGAATGAAATTCCCTTTGCCCATAATATAATGAGCGTCTGTGTGCGCACTGTAAGCAGGCTTGTAGAGAGCCTGGCACTCAAAATTAAGAAAACCTGGACTGTCCTGTATTGGAGACTGGACTCAGAAATAATGTATTTGATGTTGATTTTTTGCCTGAGATTGCTGCCGGCTGCTGTTATATCCCTTCCCTGATGTAATTTCATGTATGACAAATTCAATGTATTGACTTTTCTTTTTTTACAGTATGTATAAATAATAATGGCCCTTGTAGGTAAAACAATAATAAAAATATGGAGCTGGGTGAGGGGTTAATATTCCCAGGAAAAAAAATCTGAATTTCTGAGATTAAAGTACATTTATGGTAAAAAAAAACAATATTCTCTGAGATTAAAGTGATTCATTTAAAAAAAGGTTTTATTTTTCAGTGATTAATAATACAAGACAAGTGTCAGTGCAGACACAAGAGAAGAGGTGGAGCTTTCACACTGTGAGGCAGATATGAGAGATTAAAGCCACTTGAAAGCAAGTGCCATTGTCATAAATGTCAGCAGTTCCTCCCCAATTTTTGGTCTCAGAACAGAAGGAAGTTTCTCATTTTTTCATTTACTACTTTAATCTCAGAGAATAGCCACATTTTGTTTTCAGAAATGAATGTATGAATATTACACCCCTCCCCTTAAAATTAATTTTACCTATACAATAGCCTAATATGTTGTTGTATCTCTGTTTTATTTGTTCTGTCCACACATAAGCTTTAAACAGTATTTTTTAGAGCAGGACTCAGAGAAAATGAATGACAAATAAAGAAAGCTAAATTTTGCTACTTTGTTACAAAGGAAGGAAATGACTTGTGTGTTTTGTCTGTAGAAAAAATCTAGGCACATATAATGCATGTGAATATAGTAGAAATACAGAAATGAAAGAACGTTTTCCCAAACAAAATGCTGCTTTGGTTACATCATTTAATGTCTGTGTAGATCCACCATAGAAACCACAAGCATGCAAATGTGCTTCATTTGATGTCAATGGAAAAACGCCTATGTTATTTCTGTGGTGATGGAGGTTAAGCATCTGTCAGCACATTAATGAGACTATCAGGGCACATTCTCACCGTTTCTAACAGGAAGAGAGGTCAGCTGGTCTTCACCAAAGGAAGGTTCTGTCAGCAGACAGGTGCTGATGCAAATGTCTGAGTTGAGGATCTGCTTTAGAGTTTAAATCCTATTACAGTGGCTAAGACATCTAGGCTGAAGAGAAGTTTAACACACAGGGACAGCAGTAAATCACACTCATCGATGTAACATTCTTAAGTGTATGAACTAGCTGTGGTTGTTTGGTCTGTCATTTTGAATTTGAATAGCTAAGCAGTCTACAGGCTCCATGCAAAACCACTTTTGTTGTGATTCCCATGCATGAAGGTGCACGGCTATGCAGTGAGGTAAACACATTTCCAATACATATAGAAAACAGAACCCTTTGAAGTATTTCAAGCAATGTGAAACTGTTAAAACAGTTTTGAAAGGCAAATGCAGATACAGTGATACAGAAATACATTGTGAAGTTATTAGTACAGCAACAAGAAGGCAGGATTCACCAAAGCATAGGGTTCCTTAGCTGTCAAATTAGCTACATTCACTGTAATAAAACCCAAATTTAATAGATACAATGTTATATTTTCAAAACACAGCTTTTTCATTTTCATACGACTAACTCTTTTTTTTTCTACATACATTTAACTATGGGACTCTTTTCACTCATCTCTGCCATCCACTCAATCTGACACAGACAAAGCATAAGGCCCTATAGGAAGTACATCACACTAATTCATTTAGTAAACATACACACAGTGCACAAGAGTTAAAGTAAAAAGAATAAAATAACACATTAGCCTCAGACTGATAGCTTGGTTAGCAGTTGATCGGAGGTTAACTTTAAATTCTAATTAATCACAAATCAAAACTCACAGAACGGTTATAGTATTAGACTAGTACCAGATAATGCCACATCAACGGCAGTACATGTGCAGTACATAAAGAAATATCTGTCAAACTTTGGTCCGATCTGACAAAATGATGGATGTAACAATGTCCAATTCTGCTAGTAGTACTAGCAGAATATCAGTATAACCCACACACTACCCTGGTCCCACTTCAACCATAAGATGAACTGAACGTTACTCTGAATTTCTGTGGGCTTTGTTTTTCCCCGTTGTCCCGTGTGAAACTGTTCTTCCTGACATAAATGTCACACATACCTCAGCATGGAATTTTCAGGAATGTGCTGATGTTACGGATTTAGGAAATTCCCTCAGAGAACCTTACCATTGTCTCTCTATTGACTAAACTCTGCTGACCCTGTTGAGCAAAGTTGAACTAGAGGTCAAACAGCACTAGTGCCAGTGATATCTAGGAGATATGTATAGGTGTTGTATAGATTCCTTTCCAAGTACTTTACATTTGAAACTATGCATACAAAAAGAGATGTAGACGGTTCAAACTGCTGGGTATGGAATCTGACTAGTGCTAAATTATTATAAATATTTCATGGATACTGGCTCATGACTCCAAGCCTGTTTGGCAATTAAAAAAAAACTGCTCATCTTGCCGTAGCATCATTTCTACCACCCCCACATCTGAAATCTGACCGGTCATGTTGTGTGTAGCTCCACAGAGCTCTCTTGTTGTCACGCTGACCTTGACAATAGTCCTTATTGAAAGCAGCTCCATTCACTCTCTGTCACATGTCTCACTATATCTTGCCAGACAGTGATGCCATTTGAGAAAAAAGTGGCTCAGAATGCAGTGTGCAATGGCAACTGTTAAAGAAAAAGTACTGAAATAATAATCTTATTCAATTCCCCTTACACTACTCTTACATTTAGTCCTTACACATACTTTTAAAACAATGGCTACTCAAATAAACACACTAGGATCTTTGTAGCTCTTGGGAGACAATAAGAAAATTGTGAAGAAAACATAGTGATAAGAGGATCTTACTGCAAATTAACAAAGAATGAAATTGAGCCCTAAGTGCTACACCTATGTGAATAAAATTTCAGATGGACAACTCCTGTTCCTGTTTAAAAAGAGAAGAACCAACACAGAAGTGGAAAAGAGAAAGACAACTGAGAAGAAGAAATGATACAGCAACAATGGGAAATGTGGTGTGAATAGTTGGGTGGACAGGGCACTTCAACTTCAAACTTGTGGTTGAGGAAATATAAATACCCAGAAGCACCGCACATGATCCCTCCTGAGAATTAAACTTTGAGCTTTTCAGTCAAGTGTTACAATTGCTCTCAAAATCAAGTAGAATATTACACAGCCTTTGTAATAAAAGGAGCGAGATTCAAGAATAAACCACGATTTCATGCAACAAAAATTCTAAACGTATTTTTTTTCCTACAGATGTCAATAAGGAAATTATTGATTATTTCTTTTTTTTTTTCCCTTTTTGTGTGTATGCCTCTTCGCCAGCTGAAAATGTGATTATTTAAATTATATAATTAACTTTCTATATTGTTTTTAACAGGACATAAAAGTAGGGATAAGTGATTCAAATGAGAAGGAAGGGCTTTGCTACATCCTCCTGCTTACATGCCGATGTGATATCAGAATCAGAATCAGCTTTATTGCCAGATATGTGTTCACATATGAGGAATTTGATTGTACATTGCTCATGATGTGCTTACTCATACAAAAATACCATAATAAAATAATAATAAAATAAAATCAGACACAACTACAGTATAGATAACACTAATATACACACTATGGACCAAACAATATAGAGATATTGACAAAGTTATATTAGATATTGACAAAATATGTGATGGATGAAGGTATGTGTGAATTGATACTCACAACAAACATGTTTATGAGCAAAGAATAATATCCAACGAAATCTTGTAGGCCTTTCTAGCCAGTAGGGCCAAATGCAGTCTCCTCCTACTGGTGACTAATGTTAAAATACAGTTGAGGACCATTTGTTGAGCCTGTTTCGCCCGAGTAGCTCAGTCTACAGGTATCTGTGGCCCCCTACTGGACATGGCTACATAAAATGTTACAATGCAAGTGTCAAGGTACGGTCTGAGAAATACAACTTAAAAATTATTTGAGAAACAGATTATTCAATCCATAGAAAATTAATTGAAAAAAAAGAAAAACATTAAGCAAAGTTAAACATTTTCTGGTTTCAACTTTTCAATTGTGGGGATTTGCTACTTTTGTTTTATATCCCTGTAACTTCAATATCTCACCTTTACATCTTAAGACATGTTGACAGGCATTTGTTCACTTTTATAGGTAATTGTTAATTGAAACCCCAACTAGAAAATCTCAATCTTTGCAGAGAAGACACAGGCACTCATGTCTTTCAATTGTATTAAGTTATGGAATGCAATATAGATTTGACAGCCCAGACTTTGACCACAAAGCTGTAAATATTCTCACTATAGTCACTTCACAAAGTCAGTGGTTGGGGGCATGGCCTTAGAACATAAGACAGGAGAATAACACAAGATGGAGTTGATGTGACAGTGTCACTGAATTTATTACCATAATAAACATTTCACTCCCATCATTCCAGCCACAGTCCTTACATCCTCTGAAAACAGTGAGGAGCAAAACAAAACACTTGTCAAGTCAATCTAAACACACTGCCCCCAAATATAATGCTCTTATGATCAACTTGTTACAGAACAGTAAACACAACTCGATGTGGTATGTGCACTATGCAGGTTTACCTCTATATTTCGGTACAGTGAAATATGATAAATTCAAAAACCACATTTGAATTTCTTTGTTCAAAGAAGAAAGTACTTTGGGTTTGTCCTCCACACATTGGATTATTATTCTTCCGCCACTGGTGAAATCTGCTCAGAGGGCACAAACCTAAACTCTAAACTTACTGTAGTTAAGCGCACAAGAAGAATTTTACAGCACAGTAGGGTTGTAAAATTTTATTTTGAGAAATCTGTACATGGAGGTTTTGGCCTTCAGTGTGTTCACATATATAAGCATAATGGGGACACAGACAGGTAGCTCACTGAAGATAAAGTGAAGTGCTATCCATTACTCAAAACTGGACAGGAAGTTCAGTACAGTCTGCTTCAGTTTAGCGTCTGATGCCTCTGAGATCTTGCCATCGGCCCTGAAACAGATAACAGGTCAAGTAAAATTAATGCTTTTAACCTGAAATTCCTACATTAATTACCAAGTGGTCTAACAACAGGGGAAATCGTTTAAACATTTTTTGGTTAAGAAACTTGTCTCACCTGATTGCGGCCAACAGGTCCTGGTGCTGGCTGAGGATGTGCTGCAGGAAAGCCTTCTCAAACTTTGTAATCTTACTGGGTTCCATCTTGTCCAGGTGACCTCTGACACCAGCGTAGATGACTGTTACCTGCTCCTCAATGGCCATGGGACCTAGAGTGTAAGGAGAGATTAGCTGGCCAATCTTACATTTAAGAAAAAAGAAAAAAAAAAAGAAATTGTGAAAGTTAACACTCACAGTACTGTCCCTGCTTGAGCAATTCAGTGAGCCTAACACCCCTGTTAAGGAGCTGCTGGGTGGCAGCGTCCAAGTCAGAGCCGAACTGGGCGAAAGCAGCCACCTCACGGTACTGAGCCAGCTCCAGCTTCATGGTACCGGCCACCTACAGGGTAGAAATTATTAAAATTTATGATGTATAAAGCTGGAGATTATAGCCTCTATTTGGTGAAATTAAATTCAAAATAGAGTTCAATGTTCAGGTGATGTCTACATTTAAATAGAAAACCCAGATGTTACCTGCTTCATGGCTTTGGTCTGGGCAGCAGAACCTACTCTGGACACAGACAGACCCACGTTGATAGCTGGGCGGATACCCTTGTAGAACAGCTCAGTCTCCAAGAAGATCTACGGCAAACCAATGAACACATTATTTTATAACTGCATTGTGACATAGAATGTTTTTTCTATACAAACCAAAACACCCCAGCATAATTTCAGATACACTTTGGTACAAACCTGTCCGTCTGTGATGGAGATGACATTGGTGGGGATGTAGGCAGACACGTCACCGGCCTGGGTCTCAATGACGGGCAAGGCAGTGAGGGAGCCGCCACCAAAGTTGTCGTTCATCTTAGCGGCTCTCTCCAGCAGACGAGAGTGCAGGTAGAACACATCACCAGGGTAAGCCTCACGACCGGGAGGACGACGCAGCAGCAGGGACATCTGACGGTAGGCAACAGCCTGAGAAGAGAAAGAAAAAGACAACAAATAAAATGCTGTAATTACAAGCTATGACACTTTTTCCCCAGACTGACATTTACATTTTTTTGGTTTCACTTTAAACATCAATTGGAGCCCTCACCTGTTTGGAGAGATCATCATAGATGATCAGGGCGTGCTTGCCGTTGTCTCTGAAGTACTCTCCCATGGAGCAGCCAGAGTACGGGGCCAGGTACTGCAGAGGAGCAGCATCAGAGGCGGTGGCAGAGACCACGATGGTGTACTTCATGGCATCAGTATCAGTCAGCCTCTTGACCAGCTGAGCCACAGTGGACCTCTTCTGTCCGATGGCGACGTAGATACAGTAGAGCTTCTTCTTCTCATCAGTTCCTTCGTTGAAGCGCTTCTGGTTGATGATTGTGTCGATGGCAATGGCAGTTTTGCTGGTGTGTAGACAAATTTTTAAAAAAAGTATACTTACCAACTTGCACCTGAGCTTTAATTAATTTCAATTAATCAAAAGAATGGCAGTATGTTCAAATCATAAAATTGTTTGTCTGTGTCAAAGTGTTTACCCTGTCTGCCTGTCACCAATGATCAGCTCACGCTGGCCTCTGCCAATGGGCACCAGGCTGTCCACAGCCTTGATTCCAGTCTGCATGGGCTCCCTCACAGAGATACGGGGGATGATACCAGGGGCCTTCAAACCCACACGCCTACGGATACTGGAGCCCAGGGGACCCTGAGGAGGAAAAAAAATAAAAGAAAGGCATTACAAGTACATCAACAAACTTATGTAATGTAAACAAGCTTCTAATGTTCTTTGAATTGTGATCAAACTGCAATTTGTTGTATTACTCGTGTTTTCATTTACACATCTACTCAATCAGAAGGAGAAAAAAGTGAAAGATTTGTTAATATCTGGACAACCTGATAATTTATGAAGCTTTTAGGCCAAGCCTACCACTGTGGGCACTGCTTTAAAACCAGTTTGTTTTGATTAAGTTGAAAATAGGATAAACAATTAGGTTGTAAACCCAAAATAAAAGCATTTACATGCTGACATAGGAAGTAGTGTTACTTTAACAGATGGCAGTTAGGATTTGAAATACAAGTTAGTAGTGGCTCAAGTGACCTTTCCATCGATGGCATTTCCCAGAGCGTCCACCACACGGCCGAGCAGCTCCTCACCAACAGGGACATCCACAATGGCACCAGTCCTCTTCACAATATCACCCTCCTTGATCAGCTTGTCATTACCAAACACCACAACACCAACGTTGTCAGGCTCCAAGTTCAGAGACATGCCCTGGAGGAAAAAAGTGAACACAAAAATGATTGGTATTTAAAAACAGGTACACTGGGCAGTCTTTAGTGTAGTTTTAGCCTGGAATAAAAACCAAAATCTGTTTTTATTGTGTTCTTTTATACATACTTTCAGTCCAGAGGAGAACTCCACCATCTCTTCTGCCTGGACATTCCTCAGCCCGTACACTCTGGCAATACCGTCACCAATGGACAGCACACGTCCCGTCTCCTCCAGATCTGCAGAGGTGTCAGCTCCCATGATCTTCTCCTCCAGGATTGAAGACACCTCGGCGGTGCCTGTGAAAAGACAATCAAACTAAGCCACACTTGTGACGGTGTCATTTATTCATGTTCATTTTGAAATTATGCAACAAAATTGTGATTACAAAAAGATTTTTCTTTGAAATTTAGGAAAACCTACTCTATATTAACATCTTGACATGAAACTAGATGACATGGATTTTGGTTACACTACTGAAATACTTAATTTTTATTATTTACACAGACAGTACCTTATTTTCTCTCTTTGGTTAACATACAGGCAAGCTACACATTTAAACGTCTTAACAAAAGACATGAATATACTGATGAGCTAGTTAATGAAATAATTCTGCATAAATCTGTGTGCACCTGAAGAATGCTTTTCTGTTGACTGGACATAATTACAAAAACGAGCTTTAGAAACAGTACGATACATGACCTTCATCAGCTACCCTTGGGTGCTGACCTATAATGCTGAGGATAAAGTTTCTGACATGTTGTTTTTGGCTTTCTCACCTGTCTTCTGCAGCCATGGTCTGTGTGTGTGGAGGTGGTTGACCCCAACGCAGGCGGCCGGTACAGCTTTAGACACCTGATTTAAGGACAGGCGGATTGGATTAAACGCCGATTTCCAGCAAAAGAGCACCATGCATATTGCGGAGACAGTTAAAAACGTTGAACTAGTGTAACGCCGTGCAGCGGAGACGACATGCGCTGTCAGGCTTTCTGACCTTCAAAGCGTGGCTGAATGAGCCGCTAGCTGCTTATAGCTAGAATTAGCTTGCCGGCTAACTTTAGCGCCGCTCGCTGCAGGACGAACACTGTCGTTTTCACAAGGGCAACTTCAACAAACACGTTTAATTTAACAATTTCAAGGCTACTAACACGAATTGTTATTCATGATAGTTAGTAGCGTTTAAGGCCGCGTTAATAAGTAGATGGCAAGTTAAGCTAACGTTAGCGGCCTGTGACGTTAACATTATACCCTTCACGCCCACAAGTTCACACTGATATTAAGTAAACGTGCTGCAACATCCACATCAGATATAGATTGTTTAATTAAAATACTTACAAATCCAGCCCTTCTGGGGAGGGTTCTGGCCAAAGCTGCTGCAACTCTCACGGATAACATTTTCTCGGGTTGCTAATGACCTGTCCTCCACCACTAGCGACCTGCCTGCGAGTGAAAATGTAATGGCTGAATGAACTCTTCTTCTATTTATGTGACGCTGATGTTGCGTTTCCTGCTTTACTGCCCGACTCTGCCACCTGCCGTCACGTAGATGATACTGGCCCAATATCTCCCCCACAACCCCATAACTCAATTCTGGACAAACCTGTTAAATATGTACAGAGGTGGAGGAAGTATCCCGATCTTTTAACACAAGATTATAAAGATAAAGATATACCTTTTTTAATCCCCCATGGGTAAAATTTGTGTTGGCACAGAAGCACAGAGGAATGTAAATAACAAAATACAATAAAAGATAGATGTATGAATACATAGATGTATGAATTTTACGCACACTGTATACACCCTATATAAAATAAATATACAATTAACATTCTACACTTACTAAACCCATAGGGGTCTTGGGCTATTTTGGCCATTTTTGAATACTTTGGATTTTGCATTTTTACATACCACATTAAAACATGTTTACCATGCCAATGTTTGGTATGTGTTTTCAGCACAACAACACCTATATGAACAAATTCCTTGTATGTTAAAATGTACCTGGCAAAAAACCTGATTCTAATTTTGATAATCCACATAGTCGTATATGGTATCATCAGGAAAATGTACTTGTATAATTTCTAGTATTTTAAACTTTTACTTTTATACACAGTATAAAAGTACTCAATGCAGATAAAAGTCTCTTGTCATACTATCATTACATTATTATTAGTCATACATTAATGTAAAAGCATTTTATGTTATCATATTTTAATACATTTAATTAATTATCATATATTATTAAGTTTTTCAATAATCATATGTTTCAAATATTTTTAAAGCAAAGATTCCCTGATTTCAGCTTCTCAAATGGGAGGAATTGCTGCTTCTCTTGGTTTTATTTAATTGTAAATTTAATATTTTTGGGGTTTTAAACTATTTGACAGAAAATGCAGTTTAAATGCAGCAACAAACGTTTTTCATCATTTTATGATACTGTACTAAATGAGTTATTGTAAGAGATGGGGGGTTTAGGTCGAATAGTATTTTTCTGGCTCAGAAAGGATCCTAACTGAGTAAAATGAACTAGATGTATTTAAGTGGCAGCCATCATAAGACCTGGTTGAAGTCTCTGAAAGCTAAGGAAGGGTGCTTCAGTGGTTCCTTTCTTGCCTCCTTTTGTATAGGATACACTGGACCAGCCTTTACAAAAGGAAAGGAGGATGCTATCCCACAATTCCTTGCGGCAGCAACATTTAAAGCAACATAGCATTGTAGTTTCATCACAGCAGACCCACATAAACATGGAAACAAAAGCGCACCTATTTTATGCTTGAGACATGATCCAAAACTAATGGATCCTTGTATGATTTGCTGAAATTTTAAATATATTTCAAATAAAAACAAGCTTATTGAATTTCTAGTTACCAATACCATCATCATAGCAAAATACGATATACATAAATGTTGTTTTGCTGACCCCCCATTGTGGAATGCACATAATTTACTCTAGCCCCTTGGTCAATTTTCATTTTATTAGCCTATTTACATTGCTCAACTTTCTTTACTAATACATAGCTTTCTCCTCATTATATTATTAATTTTAACAGTTAAATCATATTTGATTTTTGCCTTGTCAACAATCATCTATTTTGTTGTTACTACCTAGCCACATTGATGGTTAAAGGTATGCATTAAAAACATCATTTCTTAAGAGGTGTGATTCTGTGTTAAACAGGAAACCTTATTTTTTTCTAAAGCATTGAGTTTGTCACTGTACTTTATCTTCCATGTGTAAATAAAGTTTGTTTTTTAAAAGCCTAGAGTGCAGTCAGATTCTCTGAGCACTGCGACTTTCTTTTTTAAAGTTTATTAATTAACCGTCACATCTTTACTTGACCTTGTGACGTTTTTCATCAAGATCAAGGAAAAGTAGTTAGGGAAAGGTAATCTCTTTTGGCATTCTTTACAAAGCAAAAAATTCTGGCAAAACTTCAGCAGATTCATCAATGACCATATTTATAGAGATTTTTCACTGATGGGAGAATGTGGTGGTTTGCTTTTATTGAAGTCAAAGAAAAGAAAATACGTACTTTATAATAAATGCATTACTTCTAATGGCAAAAGTCCACATTCATAAATGTAAATTCAGCAGTACAAACCTGACTTTGTACTTTTTGTCCATGAGGTTTTACATTATATCAATTTATTGTTTAAATCTGACAACAAAAGGGTTGTAAAACTGTCAACTTAAGGCTTATTTAAAAACATATTTACATAATATAAACCACACCTGACAAATTTATTATCTTAAATATTTGTGTACTGTTCTTTATACTTCTCTATGTCCCATGTACACTTTATTCCTGCTTTTGCAATAAAGGTTTAAGGGAGAGCATTACAAAACATTTTAAGACTTTATCGCAAAAGTGGAATGCAGTGCACATGGGACAGAGGTATAACAGTATAAAAATATATAAGACACAAGTACTTAAAAATAAAACTTTACCAGGGGTAGCCTATATTACATAAAGATTAAAAGGGAGCCTATTAAAAGAGAGCCATATGTTGACAGTTTTTTTTACTTTATTTGAACTTAAATAAAAGCAAAATACCATATTCTCCCGCATTAATGCAAAATCTATGGTCAATGATGAATCTGCTGACGTTTTGCCAAAATGTTCTGGTGTGTAAACAATGCCTAAACAGGTGCAAAACTGTTTCTGGGTGGTCTTCACAGAAAGAACGGTTTGTATGATGTCTATTTTAAATTGTATATCTTTTAAATGCAACCATGTGGTGACTGACAGGGTGATATCTGTGAATTATTCTAAACGACACTTCATTCACATTGTTTATAATCACGTATTTATGAGGAACCATCCACCCCCCCAGTCAATGTCATTTACAAATTGGTTCCAGTATGATACTGACATGTGGAACAGATACCATTTATTTCTTCAACAAGGCCGGAATGTTAGGAAATTACCTTTCGGCCGCAGACTGAAGGTGCGAGTTGCACCATAGGAAGTGTAGGATTCAGGTTTTTTTGGAGCTGGACCCGAATAAAAAAGATACTGACCATTTAAATAAAAATAGTCTTGTCAGTGCCCCAACTTTATTAAGTTATTATAGCAACATGGAGTACCTCTTTAGGTGTGTGTTGATAATGTTTCGATTTAACAAAAGTTCTCGACTAACGTTACTTATGTTTTAGTTTAATGTGTAACTTTATAGTTCCTCCCTAAATTATACTTAGCCTACATGGCTGGATGAATTATCCTAAACATACCTCCAGCTCCAGCTTTGGTATGTAGCGCTGCAACATCGCCCTCTTCTGTCCCGGACATAAAATGACATGTCTGCTTTTGTCAACGACAACCAGCAGAGTTAGACAGTCGTTGAGTTTGCCCGTGGTGCTAAGCCAGCCAGCAACAACCAGCCGCCTGAATGTAGATCCGCATGGGCTACTACTACTCTATCTCTCCAAATAACCCGGCGGAATCATAAGATAAGGATCCCAGGATGGTCTTAGTGCATGTCGGATATCTGGTTCTTCCTGTATTCGGCTCAGTAAGAAACAGAGGTACGGTATTAATATTCATATCGATCCAAAACATGTGCCCTGTTTATCTTAATATTCACTGCAGCTGTTGGCTAGCTAGCTCGAGCTTAGCCGTCGGTTTAGCTCGCGTTAGCTAGCTTAAAAACAACCGTCAAATTATTCGCGAAACTGCCCGCAACGTGATACTTCTTTAATTTATATTAATTGGAGAATAATATAAACCACCGAATAATGTAGTTTTTCTGGTGTAATTGCGCCTAATTAAAAATAAATACCGCCGCTAAAGATAAGCTAACTGGCTCATTGGCTCAGGCTATATCCTGGAACGGAAACATGTCTCACAAAGGATTCCACATGCACGGGGTGTGCAGTCCAGAGGACCTGATGCCAAAAGCACATTCCTGCATGGACAATCGGATTAGACAGCATTAATCTGATGTACAGTTCATTCGTATGATTTTTAATTCAGCGACACAACGGTGCATTGTTAGTTCCTTTAACGCGTTATGGTGTGTTTTCAATGTAAAAAAAATACCGCAAAATAGACGTAGCCTCTCCAGCCAGTCAGCTTATCTGTGCCTGGATGATGTCATTTGAAGATCACCTTCTTCTGCTAGCGCTCGCCGTCTTTACACCGTGATTTCAGTCATTATCCGTGTCAATTGGCCAATGTACCTATCGATACATGGCCAATTGTCCAGGAAGCGTGGACTTACGAGCAATCAATTTATCAAGTCGCCTTTTCTATTATTTGCTAATTAGCAATTCAGCAGCTGTTTGTTTGAAGCTGCCGGATTGCAGAGAGACCCGAGTGTGCGGTCACAGTAAAACAATGATCAAGCTACAGTGTAACATTAATTTCATAACAGTGGCGTCAGTGATTTCATTGTGCTTTTATTTCTGTTCTTATTTCCCTGTTTCATAGTATGGAGGCTGGCTCTACATTCTGCATTTATCAGATCTTTGTCGTCCCCCCCATTGTGTAGCTAATGATCATCTGCTGCTGTGTGGTGTGGCGTGGCCTCTGCCTGTTCTCTGCATTTAGCTGTATTGTGAATCCCTTCTTCATTTCCTCTTTCCATCAGAAGACGGCATTGGTATTAAAAAGCACCCCCTCCCAAGATGTATTCAGCCATAGACTTTCCATGTTAAGCAAACTAAAACAATAGCTAACACCTAGAACAGAGCACCTTTTTGTCTTTTTTCTGTCAAGTTGCTGTAGCACTGTAGTACATTTTTAGCTTCTTTTTAGATATCAGTTGAATGTCATTGTGTACCTCCCATCCAGTCTTGATAGACTACATGCTGTAAATTCCTGTAAAGTGGATACATTTTGCATGATCTTAAATACTGCACTGCATTGTTGAACACCAGAATTTGGCTCATCTTCCTTCTCTTCACACAAGGTGCAATGTACATGATTAAGGTGACCTATAATTGAAAAAGAAGCATGCAAATTGGAACCACATGCGTGCCAGATTTATTGTTGAACTAAGCATTTCAGCAAATGCTGTGACGTGATCACTTGAAATGACTGAAGGTACACTGCACCTGCACACAACAACCTACCATAACTTGTCTCCATTTTTTTGTGTAATCCTTTTTGTTCCCTTTGCAAATTTCAAGCTTCGAATCACACTGAATTGTCTGGGCTGTTTGTCCCTTACTGGCAAATGAAACTCTAAACATTTAAGTAAGCAAAACATGCTCACTGGTGGTTCATCACTTCCCAATTTTCCCCACTAACATAAGGCCAAAATGCTATCCATTTCACAGGGATGCCTATTTTCCTGCACTGCTAAAGAGATCCTCTATTAGTAATAACGTCTTTATTGTTTGGTTGTGGTCTCTCTTTATCTTTTTGTTCTGGTAATAGTACTTTCAATGCATGGTCACATTTATGATTCATACTTTTTGGTTTTTGTTTTTCTACATTGACTAGTGAAAATCCAATGTAATCTTTCTGTAGTAAAGATGTACCCTGCTGTACTGGAATCATGTGCTGTAGCCAACTCGTCTGCTCATTGGATGCTGCTTTTGTTCTTTTTAACCCTATATGGAGCATGGTGGGCCTTGCCTTCAGTCTATGTTGTTTATTTTTGTTGCATGGAGTTATACTATTTTTACAAACAAATAAGAAAGAAAACACAAATTCCACAAATACTAATATTTTTCAATAAAGAATATAGTGTTTTTCCTAACCTTCAGTGTGCTTCTTGCTGATTTCCAATTTCCATTTATTGTCCTCCCTCTCCCCTGTCCCAACTTGCCCACCCCGCCCCCACCCCCCCCACCCCCTCCATCCCCCCACCCACCTCCTCTCCCGCTGTGACAAAGATAGACAATTTCCACGCTTCCTCCATCACAGGGCCTGAATGAGTCTATCTGCTGTCATTCATGGTGATCGTTATCACTGAGACGTTTGAAAACGCAGTGTGGTACTTACCGTCTAGACTTGTTTGACCCACGGCAGCAAGGTCACCCCTTTGCCTGCCCAGCTACACTGACGACTTGTCAAAATGAAAATGTTGCTAAAAAGTCATAATGCACATCTTTCCTAGGTTTAAAACCACACTGCGTTTTTCAAGCGTACTCCTAGTAAATGCAATGTAGACTTTGCCTATTTCCTCATGATTTAAAAAAGAGAAGAAAATCCACTGTTTACATCAGAATTCATTATGTCTTTTACACTGTCAAAGCAGATTAAAATTGAACCGTGCTGAAATTTTCCATCTTCTAAGAACTGCACAATTTTAATCTCTGAACTGTAGCTGGTACTCTTCTGTAAAATTCACTGCTTCAGTTTCTGCCAGATGGACATAACAGAGCAAAGTATGATTAATCGTGTTCCACTGCAGGCCCGTCATGGCTTCCTTTGGCCGGGGTTTCCTCAAAAGTTTCGAATGAAAGCTGAATTTGTTATTGCAGTTTCCCCAGCCATCCCATAATCAAAAAAGCCTTTTTAAGCTTAAGCATTGAATTAAAACCATATTGCAGTACGACACGTTTCAAATTTACCACAGCAGAAGTTCGTCTGTCTTTTTCTCCATAGTAGACTGTTCACTGCAGTTGCCAAATAGCTGTGGTTGGAGAGTTTTTAAAAAAAAAAAGCATTTGAGCTATTTCCTCTCAGCTCCTGAATGTTCACATGGGAGGAGAACAAGTAGAGCTTTACTGTAGGTGCAAGACACAAAGATACAGCAGGTTTTAGCAAGCATAGATATATAATGTGAATTTGCTGTCTCATTTCATTTTTAAGAAGGAAATAAATGTTCTTCATGGTTATATAGATAGTGTTAGTACCTAAGTAGTTTAATGCATTTCTTAGCCACTAAAGTATTTTTGTTTTGTTTTGGGTGCACTGACCCAGTGTCAGCTGCAGAATTTACAAGAACTGAGCTGAGTTGAAGACCATATTCTGGTAGATTTCATCTGTTCTGATCCAGTTCGCTTGTCTGTGAATCAGAAGACCAGGAGTCGATCCAGAGGTCGGAAAAGCAATTAAAAGAAACAAAAGCTCACGTTTTGTGTGCAGTACCAAAAGTGGTTGTCATATTCATGGTACCTGTGGTAACCATCATTTTCCCACCCCCACAGAAGTTTTTTTCACCCTAGGTAAGAGGTAGGGCTTCATTAACATGCTATATCACACAAACACACTGACACCACATTTCACCCACTATTAATTCCAGCTAATCTCCCTCCTCAGGTTCCTGATAACTTCTCCTTATCCTCCACAGGATCCCATTTCAACCGGCAACAGCAACAGCAGCAGCAGCACAGCCATGCTACCTCTTGCCGGCACTTCCAGTTAGGTCCTCAGGCCCCGCTGCCCATGGACTTCCCCATGCCACACCCAGGGCAGCCACAGTCAGGCATTAACCCCCACCTGGCCCCTCCCGGCCACCAGCATGGCCCTCCGCTCCACCCACCCCTCAACCCCCTGCCAGCTCCCCAGTTCCAGGACATCCCCGCCCCTCCCTTCCTACCTCAGGCATTACACCAGCAATACCTCCTCCAGCAGCAGATCCTTGAGGCCCAGCACCGACACATCCTGCCACCCTCCAGGTATCCAGACAGGTTTGCAGGGAACTTAAAAATAGTACACAGAAGCTTTTCTGTTTCCAGTTAACCACATGGTTTAAGCAGACCGTTGGGGATTTCGCAGGGACATTATATTTAAGAGGATTTCTGTTTCTGTTCCCAGGATGTTTTCAAATGCTTGGTTATTTGTCTCAGCAGACGCACCCCAGAGAGAGTTCCTCACCAGCCCCACAGACTTCGGCCCGGCTATGAGTTTGCGCCCCCTCTTCATGTCCCTCCTCAGCCGGTGGTGCAGCAGCCGCGCTACCTGGCCGAGGGCACAGACTGGTAAGCAGTACACCTCTTATAATACATTATGCTGTGCCAAAGAGGCAACAGTCTCAGTTATTTGTTAGGAGAGCAAATTGTTGTACATTTAGATTTCTTAGCAACAAAGTCTCCTTAAATGATGCACAATAATACAATACTCATTTTCACAGCACTGATAATTTATTTTGGAAGAGATGCTTTTTTTGAGACCAGATTTAAGACCAGGGTTTAAGACCGAGTGGAAAAACAGCTCAAAGCATATCAACTCTTATTTGACACTAAAATGGGCAAAAATCACTGTATACATCTCCTCAAATGTAAAATTATCACATAAGCTGTGTTTCGACCAAAGGTTCTATACCCCGGAACTAGGAACCTTTGGAGGAAATCACTGCGTTTCCACCGAAGGGACCGGAGTCTAAATTTAGTTCTAGGGTCTTTATTTTATCCCCCAAAAAGTCCCTGCTCAGGCAGTAGTACATTCGAAAACTACCGGTACTTTGGGGGGTGGGGCTTACCTTGCAGTGAATGCGTGAGAAGAGGCTACTTGGCTTTAAACTGAGCGTGTCGGGTGTTTTTCTACGACTGCTCCTCTCTTGTCCACTGTTGTTTGCAAACCAATAAATCACAATGAACAGTCAAATAGCACACACAGGTCTCGTCGATGTCCGCCTGAGATTGTACGTTGGCATTAAATGTATTGCTTGGAAATGGCAGCCAGCGTGCAGTGGTGTGTTTACAGAAAACAAGTAATGGAGTTACGCTAAGTACTGGGTCCGGTGTTGTTTTAAGTTTTCATCAGTCAGGAAATTTTTACAGAGCCGAAGACGATTACAGCTGATTACAGCAGGTAATAAAGCTTGTTAAAAATCCCGTTCCTCTGACACTCAGGCAGACATCGACGTGAGTCTGGCCAGCTGATCTGCAGCTCTTGTTGCCTGGAAATATTTTAATAACCTTCCAAACTGTCACGATTTTATTTTTGTGTTGCGTTCTCTGTGCTGGAGTAATTTTAAGAACTTGATGGATTTATCCAGTTTGTTATTAATTTTGTAACAAACTTTATTATGTGTCTCTTCATTATACTCCCACACAAAAAAAGTGGTTTTAATGGTCACGCATAGCCTATAGTTTTTCATTATAGTCCAGTCAAATCTGATGTTCATTTATAAATTTTGCTGAGGGATAGTTGTTACTAAATAATGATGCCTGTGCATCGCTTTGTACGGCGTACAGGCCTACAGCCTACGTCATCTGATTATTTTGCCTAATCTCCGCAGGTCTTTAGACCATGATGAAAAAGCACACAACAGTGGGCTGAAGAAATCTTTTAGTTCTTTGAAAAGGGACTTAAAAGTCCTCGGTACTTTTGGATGAAACACGGCTATAAGGACTTTTTTTTCACAGTATACAGTAATATTAAGGCAGACTATACCAGCAACTTGATTGATTGTCATGTAGGTTTAGATTTCATACCAACAGAAATTATACATAGAAGAATTGAATATAGAATTATATAGAATTATACACATAAGTTAGTTTGAAGATCATGCTGAAGGAAAGCAAAGGTTGAAAAGGTGAAAGGAAAAATGATACAACATGGTAGTAGTCAACTCAATATGTGGAATAAAAATGGGAAACATATGAGATAGTGATTGAAAAACACAAATTCACAAATGTGGATGGAACCATTTTCACCTTTTTAAAAATTATTTTACATATTATTTGGAAATGCATTTAACAAATACTAGGATATAAAGTCTCAATGAGTTGTATGGTACTTTATCTACATCATACACTATATTTTAAATAATCTACTCTACATGGAATTGGGTAAAAGTAGTTCCCACTAGAGTCTGACATTTTTTCAGAAATCCTGTGGGATGGGAGTCAATTTCACTAATCATCACCTGGGGCCTGGGACAGGACAGGAAAAAAGTCAATGGGAACGGGTTGGACAGGAATCATTTGTCCATTTTTTAAAATGTATAAATATGCATTTCTAATTTTTCTAAGTTTATTTTTTGTCAGGAACAGAATTGGACAGGAGTAGTTCTTATGGCACTGGGATGAGACAGGAATTAGGTTTTACTCTGTCATAGTATTGGGACAGGATTCTTTCTGTGGGAGTGGAATGGGACAGGAGAGAAAATCCACTCCCTTGTCACCTTGTAGTTCCCACACACAGGACCAATAGTAGTTGTTGAAGAAATCTTAATGGAAAAACCGACACAAATCTTAAATCAAAGAATCCACCAAATGTTAATGTAATTACCAAACATTTTCATGATTATTTGTTTATTTGGTGTTGACAAAAACATTAAAAAAAAACATCTCAGAGCACAGTTTATGATAACAAAACAATCACGAGACCAAGACCGGTCCAAACATAAGGGAAGAATCTTACTTTGTACCTGTCACAGCCCGGCCACATGACCTCAAGTACCCCTTCAACGATACTTCCCTGTATTTCAACCACATGTCCATTACTTATAGCTACCTATTTCAAATTTTATTCTATTACTTTTAACTAACAGTTTTAACTGTATCTTTACTTTAAGCTATTTCACAATTCATTTGTTACTTTTAGCTACCTATTTTAATAATTGATTCATTATTATATTAATTATTTAAAGTGTCTGTATCAAGAGACCTTCTTATAATATGTCCATTTTGTTTATCCATTACCTTTTTCTCTATCCATTTCAGTTATATATCACCACTGTTTAGACTTTTTACCCACTTGCTAACTAGTTTTAATGCACTCTTATCCATCCATCGCTATCCAACCACTTATCCTGCATACAGGGTTGCGGGGTTGCGGGGGTCCTGCATGCAGGATGCTATCCTGCATGCAGGAGGGCGAAAGGCCATCGCAGGGCCACACATAGACAAACAACCACTCACACGCACATTCACACCTAAAGGCAGTTTTAGAGTCACCAGTTAACCTAGCTTGTCTTTGGATTGTGGGAGAGAACCCACGCGGACACGGGGAGAACATGCAAGCTCCACAGAGAAAGGCCGGGGCAACCAGGGTTTGACCCCACAAACTTCTTGCTGTGAGGCGACAGTGCTAACCACCGTGCCGCCCTGATGCACTCTCAACACATCATATTTTTAATATGTTATAGCAGGCTCGATATATCGATATATTTCTTCTATTCAAACGTTTTATTATTATTTATTAGCGTTTTAAGTTTTATTCCACAATCTTCCCATATTCCCATATATAAGTGTGTAGCAGAATTAGTCCCTGCGGTACAAGTACCCCTGGAAGGATATCACTGGTCTAAGCAATGCTGTGGTTACACTGTACTGACTTGTTTTTCTGTTTCTGTCCAGGGATCTAAGTGTAGATGCTGGACTGCCCCCCCACCAGTATCACATCCATCCGCTGCCGCAGCACTATCAGCACTACTTGACCTCTCCTAGGATGCACCACTTCCCTAGAAACAATGCCTCAACACAAGTGGTGAGCCGCCTCTGCCTCAGTACAATCAATCATGTTCGTCTCCATGAACTCCCAGCAATTCCCCTCTAGGTTTCTGAGATTAATCTTGAAACCTAGCAACCAGGGGATGACCTGCGTGTTCTTG
>JAPMOB010227947.1:0-16940 GCA_029875015.1 Lepomis gibbosus
CTTTACCAACTAACTTCAATAATTTCTTCATCTAAACCATCAACCTGCCTCTTAGACCCCATCCCGACTAGGCTGCTTAAGGAAGTCAGCACTTCTTCACTAGATATGATCAACCTTTCTTTATCAGCAGGCTATGTACCACAGCACTTAAGTCGCTGTGATTAAACCTCTTCTGAAAAATCCTAACCTTGATCCAGGTGCTTAAGCCAACTATAGACTTATATCTAACCTTCCATTTCTCTCTAAGGTCCTCGAGAAAGCAGTTGGGACTTTCAACATAGCAATAGTTTCAGGGAGGATTTAGAGTTCATCATAGCACAGAGACAGCACCGGTGAAAATTACAAATAACCTCCTAATTGCATCACACAAAGGACTTGTCTCTGTACTGGTTTTATTAGATCTTATTGCTGCATTTGATACCATTGACCAGAAGATCCTATTACAGAGACTGGCACATTTATTGGCATTAAAGGAACCGCTCTAATCAGATCGATTTCAGTTTGTACATGTTAATGGTGAGTCCTCCACGCACGCCAAAGTTAGTCATGGAATTCCAGAAGGATCTGTGCTTGGACCTGTTCAATCCTGTTCACTTTATATATTTTACCTTCAGGCAATATTATCAGGAAACACTCCATAAACTTTCATTGTTATGCAGATGATACTCAATTATATCTATCGATCAAGCCAGATGGAACTCGTGGGTTAGCTAAAAATGTTAAAACCTGGATGACCTGTAATTTTCTAATGTTGAAGTTATTGTTCTGGGGCCTAAGCACCTCTGTGATGCATTATCTAAAGATATAGTTTCCCTGGATGGCATTGCCCTGGCCGCCAGCACCACTGTGAGAAATGTGAGTTATCTTTGATCAGGACATGTTGTTTAAGCCTCACATTTAGCAAATTTCAAGGACTGCCTTTTTCACCTATGTAATATTGCAAAAATCAGGAACATCCTGTCTAAAAATGATACAGAAAAACTAGTCCATGCAGTTTTTACTTCTAGGCTGGATTGCTGTAAATTTCTATTATCAGGCTGCATTATATAAAAGTCCATCAACACTCTTCAGCTGATCCAGAATTCTGTAGCATGTGTTCTGACAGGAAGCCGGACAAGAGATCATATTTCTCCTGTCTTTGCTTCTCTGCATTGGCTTCCTATAAAATCGAGAATAGAATTTAAAATCCTTCTTCTCACCTACAAAGCTCTTAATGGTCAGGCACCATCTTATCTTAAAGCGCTCATACCACCTTACCACCGCACCAGAGCTCTGCACTCCCAGAATACAGGTTACTTGGTGGTTCCTAGAGTCTCCAAAAGTAGAATGGGAGCCAGAGCGTTCAGCTATCAATTTCCTGTCCTGTGAAACCAGGTTCTAGTTTGGGTTCACATTTAAGAGTAGGATTAAGACTTCCTCTTTGATAAAGCATATAGTTAGGGCTGGCTGGTGTTCCTGTTCTACACCTTCTGCTTCAATTATTGTTACTAGTCCTATCGTTATTATTGTTATTACAATTATCATAAACAGTACTATAAATATCTGTACCATTATTCATTCATTCTATAGCAACATTAGCTTTCCTGTTCCTGTCTGTACCTCTGTGTGTACATTGTGTAGGCTGCCCTTCTCTCTCTCCCTCCCTTCCTCTGTCTCTCTCTTTTCCTTGCCTCTGTCGCCTAGTGCTTGCACTTGGTGGGAATTGTTGGGTTTCTGTAAATAACATCACAGAGTATGATCTAGACCTGCTCTTTAATAAAAAGCACTCTGAGATAACTGTTGTTGTGATTTGGTGCTATTGAATTGAATGGAATTGAATTACATGATGAATCAGATATGGCCTGAAATAGCAGCAAGGGCAGGCAGGCCAGCTATAGCAGCTTAAGGCACCTTGTATGGAATTTGCCAATGAAGAGAGAAACAGGCTGAGCTGTCAGCTGATGTGCTGGGATAGTGAGTTGAGCTTGACTTCGTTGCCTGCCTGAACTAATACTATGCTTGATTCTGAATTAATTGTTCCATCAATGATGGCCAACTGTCTTGTTCCAGATGCAACAAAACAGGCCCAGATCATGTTACTACCACCATGCTTCACAGATGGAAAAGGTTCTTATGCTGGAATGCAGTGTTTTCCTTTTGCTAAACATAACACTTTTCATTTAAACCAAAAAGTTGTATTTTGTTCTCGTCCATCCAAAAAAACGCTTTTCCATAGGCCTTCTGGCTTGTTTACGTGGTCTTGAGCAAACTGCAGATGAGCAGCAATGCTCCTCTTGGAAAGGAGTGGCTTTCCCCTTGCAACTCTGCCATGCACTACATTGCTGTTCAGTGTTCTCCTGTTGGTTAACATTGACATTAGCTAAAGTGAGAGAGGCCTTTAGTTGCTTAGAAGTTCTGGGTTACTTTGTGACCTTTCAAACTATAACATGTCTTGCTCTTGCTGTGTGAGATGGTGTGATGGAACGTTTTCCAGCCTGATGAGCATCAACAACTTTTCTTCTGATACTGAAAGCTAAGGTTCACCTATTTTAGCCACTCATAGATATGAAATATTGGATTTTCCTCATTTCCATTTTTGTCTCATTTGTTTAATTAGGTTCCCTTAATCTACTTTGTGTAATTTGTGTGAAAATCAGATTATGTTTTAGGTCACATCTATGCAGAAATATAGAAAATTCTAAAGAGTTCACCAACTTTGGAGCAACACTGTAAATCCCAAGTTAATGTTAGCAAATTTACTATAATACACTAAGGGCCTGATTTACTAAAGGTTTGCATGAGTAAAAACGTGTGCAAACTTGATATCACCAGCAAATTAGCACGTAAGGTAATCTACTAATGGTGTGCACACAGAGTGATGTCTTTTTAGTACCAACTTATCAACTTTTATCACCAACTGCGCATAATAGTGACACAACCCGTTGTAGCACCCGCTGGCATTTCCTCACATCTGCATATTGGGATTTCCCAAATCAGTTTTTCCAGGTGTGCTGTCGCAAGTACTTAGTCCAATGTCAGGCAGGACAGGCAGGTACATACAATTTCCACATACTCGGGGTGCACTGAACGAAACAAACCAAGGTTTTTACGCTGTGGCTGCTTTCCCTCCCGACTCTCCATGGCGGAAACCATTAAAACACGCAAACATCTCAATTAAATACTCCCACCTCCATTGTCTCTTGCTCTGTCTGTCTCTTTTTCTCTTCCGCGCTTCCTCTGACAAAGTCCTCTTTCAGGCCAGCTAACATTATGTCCATACAGGCAGCTGAGCCTGGTTATGTTGCCTGCTTGTCCGACTCCAACACACCACATGCATTGCTCTATATCAGCAGGAGCATAATGTTGCTTGGAACTTGGGTGGCAAGCTAGCCAACAAAGCTAAACAGCAATTAACTCAAGAGAACTATCAGGAATGTTACCAATGCCGAAATGAGTTATCTAGTTTGTTTGCTAACATCAGCTCAAAATTTATAGATAGTGGCTAAAGCTCTGTCTGTGAAACCTCTTGCTGATTTGCTCTTGCTGTGTCATCATTTCAACTCTTTTAGCTCAGGAAGACAAGTTTGCTTGCTGAAAAGTCATATTGGTTCCGGAAAGCATTATGCTGTTGTGAAAATTTCCTGCTCAGGATTCCAGTGTTAGTGCAGTGGCCTGTTACAAGTCAGTGTAATATTGAAATGCTTTTGAAGCGGTTATTTTAAGATAAAATGACTACATAATGTTGTTTAAATTATATAAATATAAATATATCAGATGGTCCATCCATCCATCCATCATCAACCGTTTATCCTGCGTACAGGGTTGTGTTGGGGCTGGAACCAATCCCAGCTGACATTGGGCGAAAGGCGAGGTACACCCTGGACAGGTCGCCAATCCATCGCAGGGCCATATACAGACAAACAACCACTCACACCTAAGGACAATTTAGAGTTACCAATTAACCTAGCTTGCATGTCTTTGAATGGTGGGGGGAAGCCTGAGCTACCGGAGAGAACCCATGCGGACATGGGGAGAACATGCAAACTCCACACAGAAAGGCCGTGGCAACCAGGGTTTGAACCCACAACCTTCTTGCTGTAACCACCGCGCCGTCCATATCAGATGGTACAAAACATATCTGCTGACAAAAAAAGATTTCATCCTTAAACTGACAACTAGGCTCAAGAAGTCAAAATCTGGTTTAACACATGACCTTTAAAATTCAGATACAATAATGTGACAGGCCCAGAAAATGGCTGACGATTTTAGTGTGTTTTTTAATTTTATATTGCATGTACAGTGGTATGGTTTGGCATGCTGTGTTGTTTTAACAGTCAGTTTTTTAATTCACATGTTTTTTTAAGTTTATTTAATGGACTTGCAACACGGACCCTGAACGCCACACACCGATGAACAACAGGTGCAGTCGCCAGGTGACAGATTGGACAGGAATCTTTTTAAGCAGAGCACACAGAGGACAAAATAAAAAAACGGGGACGAGAGGACAAGAGGAACTGCAAGGAGAGTGACTGTGGGGAGGTGAGCAGAAGGGATGGGGGTCCTGGGGAGGCAGCCTACTGTTGATAACTGGCACACTACTACTAATACTTAGTATAGTCCCCTTTTTAACTTTGTGTTATCATCATAATGATTTTAGATAGACCTTTTTAAATTTTATGTTTCGTATTAAATTGTATTAAAATCGCAACTCTGATCGCAACTCTGATTTTAAATGAACCTGTGTGTCGTTGTCGGCATTTCTTTTTACCATAAAAAGAACATATTTTATCCAAATATTTTAATTGAGAATTTTACTTTTACCACAACGGCCACAATAGTGTTATAAGGAAAACCTTAAAATAATTAAGCCATGGTTCCAGATCATGGAGAGAATGCAGTATGGAAGAAATCTGATTTCTGACCTAATGCATGTATGTGGATATGTTGATTTCACAGTAATAAGGTTACTACAGATATTGTCCAATTACATGCATAGCCTGATTTCCTCCAGTAACCTGGTTTCCCTTGTGCATCTAAATGTAGTCAGATGCTGTTGCCAATATGTACTGCTCTAGCTCTAATTTTTCATCTAAGTAAAAGCAAAATAAAATAACAAGACAAACAACTGGGCGTGTGATTGTATGCAGGTTTCTTCTTAAGACAGGTTATAGTCCTATCACCAGCCAAATAGTAGTGCTGTCTTCTCATTTTCTTTAATTAATTTATCCTGTTTTGTTGTTGTTGTTGTTGGTTTTTTTTTTTTTTTTTTTTTATCTGGACCTTTTCCCCTTTCCCCACCCTGACTGTAATAATCCTAGTACACACACCATACACATATTCCACATCTGCATCACATTCTGATGTGACAAGCGTGGAGGAGTAATTGATTACATTAATAGCTAATTGCTAGCTCATAATTAGATCTGACTCAATTAAAAAACCTCTGGGTGATACTAATGGAACAGGGCGCTGCGGCTGAGCGGGTGGTGGGACGACCACGCTCGACGTTGTGCCACAGGCAGAGAGAAAGAGAGAGAGAGGTGGAGAGTGAGCTCTTAATACACCTGCAATGCTAAATCATAAGCGCCTCACTAGATAGAGGCTGGCCTGGGAATGCTTTGTGCTGTTTTTGCAATTCCTCAATGCGGATTTATATCTTTTGCTTTGGGAAAGGTTGTAATATTTCACCGGGTGTGCAGCGATGGGAGTGCACATGCGAGGATTTGAAGAGGAGGGTGTGGGAGGGTTGGGGTTGCTGAAATACGGTATCAGCATATATTGTAATTTCATTTTGATAAGGCCATGCTTATAGCCTGGTATGGCTCATCTTGAGTAGAGTGAAGCGGGTGTTATTTTACATATTCCCCCAGCTCAGGGACACTGAGGTGCCATCATTAGCAAGGCTCCACTAAAAGGGGATAGGATCTCCAAATTAGGACAGTTGCTCAGCTAGTGTCGCTCGCACAACACACTGGGATGCTGTGATAACACAAGCTTGGCTTGAAGTCAGTTTATTTCCTGAAATGCAGATTTGATGTGTGCTGATATTTGTCTCTGTACATGTGTACTGTTGAGTTTGTATGCAAATGGGTACACATTAATATTCCTGCAATGTGTGTATCTTGCGTCTTAATCTTTGAGTGTGTGCAAATGTGTGTGTGATTCTGTGTCTGTGCATTTCTGCATCTTTGTATCTTCCATTCTGTCTGCATGCTTGTGTGTGTGTGTTGATTTCCCTACCTCTGCCGCCCTGTCAGAATTTCCTTTCAAAGCTGCCTGATCGGGTCGGGCCTCGTCAGCCTGTCACCGAGGCCGGCGTTTCATTAGGCCTGCCGCTCTCCGTCCGTCCGCCCCGCCGAGCACAAGAGCTCAAACACATGCCCAAATTAAATCGACATCCAAACTCACTCCCATACACAAAGCAATTTAAATGATATTCATTAGAGCGATGACAAGTCCTGATGAGCCATTCAGTACTGCAGAGAGGAAGGGAGAGAGAGACTGAGAGACAGAGTGAGGGGATGGAGGACTCTCTTTTTATTTATTTATTTTTTTAACTATCAGCTTTGTTTCATGGGCACTGAGGCATGGCCCATCAACGCACCTCTGCTTAAATAAAAGATTAAAAAAGATTAAAAAATACCCATGATGTAAAGAGCGTCTTGTTTTTCTCAAATACGTTCACCTGTCCAGTTCACCTTACTGCTTCTAAACCTGTCAGTTTATCCTGCATTGCATTTCTGTCTTTGCATTGACCTATGTTTCCTAAAAAAGTATACATCTGGTATACTTACCGACCTCCCGACACATAAAGACAGGTGCATGTCAAAAATTTGAATATTGTGAAAAAGTTATTTTTTCCCATAATATAAGTAAATTATAATATAAATATACACTACAAATAAATATAAATATACACTACAAATAAAGTGAAACATTTCAGGCCTTTTTTGCTTTTAATGTTGATGATTATGGCTTACAGCTTATGGAAATCAAAAAATCCATATCTAAGAGTAGAGTATTAGAATAAAAAATGTACAATCCAGTAATGTCCTGAAAAGAGCAATTAATCGCTCGGTCTGGTTCAGTACACACCAAGGTTATTATGTTAATGAAGACAAAAACAAAACTAGATGTGAAAAAACACTGTTGTTATCTGAAATAAAAATAAAAACAAAGCTTTACAAAAAAACGCTAACTAAAACTGAAATTAAAATAAACAAATGATATGAGTAAATGCCCTTAGTTTTCTTTGTTGTCAATTTGTTGTCTTTGTTGTCAAAGACCTACAAATGCCTACAAATATTTTGGGTGGATATGAAGCCGGGTGAAACTGACATTGCGGGGCAGTTCGTCTTGCCAGACTGGCAGCTCAGCGGTGCGGGCAATGATTAGCCGATCTAACACAATTGTACAGATTTTGATGGTAAAGGTAGGTATACGATGTTTAACAGAAATAGCACTCACTTCAGCACTGAGCTGTCTAAACAGCAGAAGATTTCCTGTCAGAAAAGAAGAGCGATGGGCCTCTATCCAGTTCCCCTACTATTACACGTGGGTGGGTCCCCTGCCTCACATGTTGCGCCATTTGTGCTTGTGCGCCCGCCGACACCAAAGCCGCCGATAGCGAGTGACTGGGTGGCTCTGGGCAGGTGAGTTTTGTGCTTGGTGGTACTTTATGGGCCAGTGAGGCGTTGACTCATCCTGCTTCGCCTCTAACCTAATAGCGATAGCCTTAGAGGGCGAACCCTATACGAAATAGAACGGTAGTTATGTTGATTCTATGAGTACAGGCAGCCCTCTAAGTTAAAGGCTTCACTGGACCTGGTTCTCAGTGCTAAAGAAAAGGCATTTTGGGAGCCGAAGGCCAGGTGCCACCGTTATGTATATATACAAATAGCGAAAGCTGATTTCCCTTCCCACCAGGACTTGGCATCTGCCCACAGTGCCAAAACGACTAGAAGCTGGTTTGCTGACCACAGTATTTTTGTGCTTGACCGGCCAGCCAACTCAGCTGACCTGAACCCCATAGAGGATCTATGAGGTGTTGTCAAGATGAAAATGATAGACACAAAAAGACAGACACGAAACAACAACAAGACAACCAACAAAAAGGAAACAGTTTTGCAGGTGCTCTCTCCTTATCTTTCCCGACTGATTGTTCTCTAATTTTGTGTCCTGGTCACTGCTGGTAGCTTGTGGCAGCATCTGCAGCCCATTGAGGTTGAACAGAGGCCACTGTCGGGTATGTTTCTGACTAAACTGTAAGAAACAAACTCCATGAGTGTGGCACCACTCACCGCTGTTTCCCACATATGCCCTTTTTCCTCAGCATGGTACCAGTTTGACTCACCTCGACACTCGCATTTTTGCTTTTCCATCAGGGAAAAGTTGTACCTGCACCTGCTGGTACTTTTTTGTATCATCTCCATGGAGGTCCCAAGCAAGTTGACTTGAGCTGAGGCGATACCAAAATGTGACGTGAAAACATAGCAGACTACTGATTGGTCTGAGAGAATCGTCACTATTCACTGCATCATTGTGCATCATTGCCTGAATGGGGTCGGCAACAGAATTTTTTTTACAATTTACAAGTTTTGTACGTTATTTCATCTCTAGTTTTGTGTAGATTTTGAATATTGTCAGTGTTACACAAAAGATGGTGGATAAAAAATGTGCTTGAACATTTTCAGAGTTGAGCTCACAGACCACTCTGGTTCCACAGTCACACAGACCACTGCAGCCAACGCAGCAGACCACTCAAGCAACAATGGCAGAGGAAACCGCAGCTGTGAGATTTTCTCACTGCTATTATGTCCTCAGATTCTGAGTAATGTTGAAAGGTTTTAACTTAAATCAAGAGACAGCTGTGTGTGGTGTTGCTATGACAACCAGGTACATTGAGGGCTACTATCTCTTGGGTGCTATCTGCAATGGAAAACAGAGGACGGCGGGCCAAAACAAAGTTGAGCTGGTACCGGCAATGGAAAAGAGGCTTTATAGACTTTACTAGGGTGGACCACCAAGGTATATTAACGTACTGTTGCCGGAATCCGTGGATTCTCGTAGTAAGCCCTGAGGGGTAAAACTGCTGATCGAAGATTTATGTCAATTTAAGAGTTGTGATTTCTGTAGCTGACTTACAACATGTACAGATGTGTCGATCGTTGCACATGTCGGCACTTTTTCTGGCTCTCTCAATGTCATTGGGCAAAAGATAAAAACTTACACACTGGTCTGTGTTCACACTAGTCTATGCATTTATGTTGCTTTCCAATACTCATGCAGCAACATGTGTGCATAATTATGCTCTTTCAAACAAGAACATGTTTGATTGGCTTGGATGTTTTTTCAGCTATGGAAATCGCTGTCAGTGAGCACAGCACCAAACTTTTTTTTTAAATGTGGAGAAGTGGTGACCAGTTCATGCCAATTCATGAGTCAACACAGACACAAACTCCATGTAAGGATAAAAACCAACAACAAGTTAAAAATTACTATCCTGTGTACCACCGGTATTATGTCAAAATGTTGATTTTAGCGGGCAACAAATGATGTAACGATACAAAGCAAATTGCGATTTGTAAATACTGGCCTACAGTGATGCAAGGAAGGTCAGCCAGCTATTGTTAGCATATACCCACCGTAGCTGCAGTCAAATGAAAATAAAGTCATAATACTTTAACCTCTTGACGCCTGAATTGTTTTACAATAAAAAAAAATTTCAAAAAAATAATTTAGTGTTTTCATTCTTTCAAGCTGATGTTAAATTAAGTGAAGGTTTAAATTCAGGTATGATGTAGGTATGATGCAAATTAGCGACAACAGGCATAAATGAGAAACCAGGGCTTGCAAAATGTTCTTAGGTACATATCGAATATGCACAAACAGGCATCCATGTGCCATCTTGGCTTGCAGTCTGCAAGGAAGAGGTATGTTGCGAATTTGCGACAATCGCAAGTCAAGGGGTTAAAAATAATCTACCTTTTCTATATGTCTACTCTGCATTAGCCGGCATTATTGCCGGGCACATCTAGTATGTTGCGCTTGTGATTCCATCAAATGCACAGCAGCGTGTTTCAGAAGCGTCCCAGAAGCAGTGCTCCAGTCTGCTTTGCAAAAAATACGCAGCTGGTCTATTTTTGACAGAAGCCACATCCAGCAACGCAGAGCAGATCGAACAGGGCGGGAAGTCAGACACAGAAACGGAATCTGGTCAATTTTCACAATAAAACACCCTGTGCAGAGTCCCAATCAATTTATCAGGAATAAACACAATGAAAACAGACACAAAAAGAATCCTAGAAAACGACGAAGCCTATCTACCTGGCGACACTGAGCTGCTGGTCAGAGGAAAGACGCCACACGGCAGTCCAAACCTTTTTCAAGTCTGAATAAGTGTAGTCTGCCAGGAAATACTAACACATGCCCATATGACTCAATGCAGCCTGTACTATTTTGACTGTGATTCTTAAAATCTCAGATTACAAAAAATTTTCAAATAGTTGCCCTAAAATTTAGCCTTCTGTTAATGTCTTGCTAACTTAGATTTGCAGCTGACTTTTAACCATTTGTGCAACAAATACTTTGACTAGAAGGACAGTGGTTACATTTAAATTTCTTTATCAAAATGATTGCTAGTGACAAATCAGTAGTCACTGTATATTGGCATGGATATTTCCCCTAGCGTCCCTACCTAATTCTATGCCCCTTTGGGAATAAAACATATCAGGCTTGCATCCACAGACAATACATGTCCGTTGGATACATTTAAAGTTGGTTTTATCTTTCCATGGGATTTGTTGACAATAATTAATAAAGTATTATATTACCAACTTCATCCTTTAAGGTTTGTAAGTCATTTACTTCCAATCAAACACTTCTGATAATTACTATACATAGTCATAGCCATGGCAAGTCAACATTGTCAGCTGATTCTGCCGTAGAAAAATGTACCTCTCCCTCCCCCTCTATTATTTTCTCTGTCTTTTCAGGCACAAGCCAATTAATTCAGGCCTCTCCTCACAGCCCTTAATTAACCCCTTCAGGACTGAAATTATGCTTAATACTGGTGATTGAGGCCAAGCCTGAAATTACCCATCCTGCTCTGTCGTAATGACAAAATTCCCTGCCTCAGTTTGAAGTGTGCGTGTGTGTGTGTGTGTGTGTGTGTGTGTGTCTGTGTGTGTTTGTGCTGGCACACAGGCACTTGTCTTTCTGTGTTTGTGTCTGATACCTCTTGATTACCACTGTCCCTTTGTTAAAGCTACACACATGTGTTACCTCCCTTCTCTCATTACCATGTGCATAGAAGACATGCACTCTTTTTTTACATGTGCATGCACACACAATCCGGGTGGTATGCTGTACATTATGTGGCATATGTAAAATGTTTCTGCTGCCATTAGAGACCTGCAGGCCCCACTTTGGGCCCTTTGCCTTTTGTTCCTGCATAGGCCAGCCACACGCACTCACTGGCTCTGATGTTGTAATCAATTTGTGCCAGACGTGGTCGGGACGTGTGTTAATTAACGTTCTTGTGGGAGGAAATAATTTAACCGCGATAATGAGCTGGAAGAGGAGCAGTGAGAGGGGTGTGATCTCTGGGATATCAGGCAAACAGAGGGAGTACCTTAACCCTCATTCTCCTGGCTTCAGCCAATTGTGAAGAACACATGAGAGGTGTGTTTGTAAAGTGGCTGCAAATAAAAACTGGTAGGATGTGTTAAGAGTAAATATCTAAAAGCATTAAGATGTCAAAAAGTTCCCAATGTGACGGATTATTTATGTGCCAAAATGTAACTTATATTGTTATCCATAGTTGTTGCCTAATTTAATTTTGTGAAAGCTGGATACTGCTTCAGTATCAGCTAAAAATAAAATAGTCCCAAAAGCATTTTTAATGAGAGTTAAAAAATAAAAAATAAAATGCATAGTTAAGTTACAACACAGTTTATTTTAAGGTAATATCAAACAATACTCTTTTTTTAAATGGTCAAGTTGAATCAGAATTTCTATGATTGCAAAAAAGAAGAGCTCCAGTCAAGGTTTCCTAATAAACATCAATCAAAATGACTTCTCTTATTAATCCATTTCTGCCACTCATGAAAAATCCAGATTGCTGTGGTAGCACTCAAAAGAAAAAAGCCCAGACACTTCTCTCCCCAGCTACTTGATCAAAAAACGTCTGGGGACAATCATAGGCCAGACTGGATATTTATTCCCACCGTGTGTTTTCTGGGCCTGCCTAACCCTCCTTCCAGTTGGACATGTCTATATTACCTGCACAGGAAGGCATCCAGAGGGGCTTCTGTTTTGATGTCCAAACCACCTTAACTTCCTTTAAGCATCAGTTCCACTAATTATCACCTTTCAGACATTTGAGCTCACCTTGTCCTTTACACCAAACACACAATAAATATATGTAATCTACGTTGAAGTTTTACTTTTTCCCCTCTTTCCCCTTTTTCTGTAGTTTCCAGTTCGGCAATACCCTCTCCCCCAAAAAACATGTCCCATATAAGTTCCCTGATTGGAGTGAAAAAGAACATTCTGTGTTCTCATTAGCCTTAGTCTTTGCATTATGATCACATTTTTAACTCCTCAAATTCCTCCCTTCCTGGTGGAGCGCTGATTTAACAAGTTCTCCAGTTTCTTTTTCAGTGTCTTTGTCCAGATGTCTTTGTAGAGCTTAATATACATAATATACATGAGGAACAAATCCATTTCTTTCCAGGATAAATAAATCAAAAATCCTGAAAATAAGATTGCTGGAGCCGCACATTCAAAACACTCAACTTTTCTAAACATCCATCTACCTCTCACAATGAAGTTGCAACAATACCTTCTGACTAAACCTCAGATAACTTGCTGATCACAGCAAACAAGATAAAACAAGTGTGTTTCTATGATTTTTCACCTCATGGCTACTTACTGTTAGGGTGATCACAAAGCCAATCAATACCCACTCAAATCCTCTCTCCTCATCTTCTGTTTCAATCTTAATGGACAGATTTCCTTTACTCTTTACATTTATGTTGCTTTACAGTACCTTGCAACGACATATGTGTTTAATTATGCTCCTTCTAACAAGAAGATTATGTCCCCATTGCTACCGCCTACAAAACTTTGAGTGCCTTGGTTGTTTTTTTCAACCATGGAAACAGTTGTCAGTGAGCACAACACCAGACCTATTTGAAAAACATTCAGATGAGTGGTAAGGTCTAGACCTGCTCTATATGAAAAGTGCAATGAGATAACTTATGTTGTAAATTGGCGCGATAATATTAAAATTCAATTGAACTGAATTGAATTGAATTGGTGTCTGATGTGTCTTGAACTAGGCTAGCACTGGTGAGTATTGAGGTTAAGGTGAGGGCAATAGGATGGTCTGTGGGACTTAACTTAAGTTGAAAATAAACTTATGTGCATATGCTCATGGAAACGATGGGATGTGTCACACAGTGCAACTGTTACAACAATGGCACTCTATGGCAAGGGTGTTGGTTAGAGTGGAATCGCTACCAGCGACCATGCAGCCTTTCTTTTTGAGGTCAAAGTACGTAAACAAACTATGATGCATGCCACCACTGATACAAGATATCAGGAAATGCTCAGGCCAATCAGAGGCTGCCTTACAGTCTGCAGTACAATGTAAGAAGAGCAGTCAAAGAGGAAAAAAGAATTATGGTAAGTGGTAAAGTGGAACTATAATCCCATTAGGGCAATCCCAGAAGGCAAGGTCTAAGAACTATGACAGATTACAACCCCCACCCTTGTCGAATGCTGATGCAGCTCAGAATGGGGCACCTCCAGCGGTGATGGACGTTAAAACATTTCTAGCTCAAAAGAGCTGCAGATCAGCTCGCGGCGAGTCTGTGTCCGCGTCGGATGAACATGATTTGTAATATGATTTAATACCTGCTGTAATCAGCTGGCCTGTATGATTTGGAGAAGAGGAGGCCTACTTTAGCTTCTTGTAGAAACCTCCTGAATGATGAAAACTTTAAACAACTGTGGAACTTTATAGCTTTAGCTGTTAGCTGTAAACACACTGTAGGAATAGCTGCACACAGACAAGCTATAAATATAATGCTGACATCTGATTTCAGGCAGTGAGACTTGTGTGTGCCATCTGGGTGTTGATTGTGATTCATTGGTTTGCAAATGTCATAGAGTCAACGCTGGAAAAAAGATTAGCAGTACTAGCAAAACACCAGAAATGCTTTACTTAAAGGAAGTAGCCTCCACTCTACCATTCAGAAATGCACTGCAAAGAAGGCCCCACCGCAGCTTTTAATTTTTGCTTGAGGTTGTTTTAGACGTACTAATTAACAATAAAGACAATAAAATGAATACTGCATTCAAATGACAACAGAAAGTCCTGCCATGGACAACACAGGTATACAGTGAGACAGCATACACATAACTCTGTGTGCATTGTTAACAAGGTATATTGACAGCGTAGCTTACATGCTGGTACTGCAATACACCTGAACAAACTGACACAATATTTTATACAAAGTAAGGAATAACTTGATTTATTCCCCTAGACATATTTACAAAAGGGGACAAATAATAACAAATGTGTTGTACATAGAGTTTTACAAAGTATATAAAGTTTCTCCTAACTCAACAACTTACAAAACTATCTGATTTTTTTATGGGAATCTGGGTCATGTTGCCCGCCACTTCAAATTAATCCTACACTTTTTTTGGAGACTGAGATCCGATCTCAATGAGGATGACAAGAATGCATTAAAATATACCAGGTGTAAACTGAAAGGCAAGATTGGATCGTGCTTGCAGTGGATCAGTGGATCATATATGGAGAGCACAAGTGGTGCTACAACCACTATTGTTCTCCCAATATAGTAGATCTGTATGCTGTATAATCACATCACACATCTTCTCCTATCACTGTTATGCAGACAACACTCAACTATTCGTGTCTTTCATGTCTCTGATACCCTGATTGGAACTTGCATCTCAGAATATCTGGCCAACTTGGATTTGCACTTGGACAGCTGCGCATCAACTGACACTTAAACCTGAATAGAAGTTCTCCTTGTGTCAGAGAAATATGCCCTAACATGGATTTACATGTCACTGTAGAGGACATTGCAGGAGGACATCTCTCCTTCACCAGCTTGCTGACCATCTTCCGCAAGAGACTAAAGAGTTCACCTGGACTCTGCATAGCCTCCATGCTTCACATACATGAAGTAACATGGTTTTTAACATTAAGCTAGCTAGTTAGCTAAATAGCTTACTGAGATAAGTCTTCATCATCCAGAGAGCCAACGCACTTCCACTGCCGATACTCCAACATAACTGGCAGGCAATGCCAGCTTTGCAAATTTTGCTGATCACAACCTTTTTGGGTGAGTTTAGAGTGAAATGCTCCCAGATTTTGGATGACATTGCTGATGTTCATGTACCCCTGAGTTTCAGCAAGGTATTATGAAGTCTTGTCAAGTTAACTGTTTAGTTTTGTTCTCATTCTCTTATGTTACACATGTATGCAGGTGGCCCTTTGACATTGTTTCCCAAGCCTGCCTCTTACCACATTCTAAGTCACTCTGGTCAGGCTTAACCACAGCCTTGAACATTCAATTTTGAGTAAACTACTGAACTAAATTCATGTAGTGGCAAGTTCCATCTCACACACAAACACACACAGAATTCATGTAGCATTTGCGCATCTGCAGGGAGCATCCCAGTTTATCTGATCTGTACTATAGCAAACCAATCCAAGAAAAAACAGTGCTAGCACATCCTCTGTTTTGTTCCTGTAGGACCTGGGACAGATAGCATCTCCACAAAGGAGAATAGATGATTGTATATTTGATAATGGATATGGTCTGAACTCACTCACCTGCAACCTTCCCTTGCACAGGAGAGCTTTATTCCTGATTACATCATATGAAGAGCCACCAAACTCTGAATCTAAACATTTGGTTGAGTAATCTTTCACAGATCTCAGCATCTAAATGCTGTGAGACACATTTTACAATATCATGTTTGTTTAGAGTTTGAGGATCTAATCATGTCTAATGAAAAGTCTCTAATCATGTATTTAAATAATGTTATCTGTAAACCATTCCTCCAAAATGTCATAATTCTTCAAGTTAAATTCTTTAACTTGTTCTTAAGTTAAGGTAAGTTTCTTAAGAGACTAGAAAAAGAGAGACTAGAAAAAAAGATGTCATTATGTATAGCAGTGCTGAAAAGCGAGAGTTAGAGTGTACGTAGCTCTGTAGGCAAACTTCAGGGGGTCCAGGAGTGGGTCTGTGATGGATTTAAGGTGGGACAACACAAGGCGCTCAAAAGACTTCATTACCACAGAGGTCAGGGACGGATCTGTAGTCGTTTAGTCCTGTGGTCCTTGTTTTTTTGGGGGACAGGGATGATGGTGGAGACTTTGAAGCAGGCTGCCACATGGTTAGGGAATCTGCAGCGTTTAGTGGTTAACAGTCACAGGTCAGATCATCTGAGCTGTATTGTAAATTGACAGCAGCGAGCTGCCATGGCCTTGCCTTCATATCTTATGTTAAATCACCTCAAGCAGAGCTGATATTTCCACTTGAAGATACCCCAGTGTACGAGGCCACCCGCACTGACTGATTATTGATTTGATTTCATAAATTTAAAAAAAAATTATATATATATATATCATCCCTTACACTTCAAATATTGCATTTCTAAATGTTGTGGGATTATTTACTGCATTGAAGACAATGATTTAAGTCCATCGCAGGGTCACAACCACTCACACTCACACCTAAGGGCAATTTGTAAGACACCAATTAACCTAGCCTGCATGTCTTTAGGATGGTGGGAGGAAGCTGGAGCACCTGGAGAGAACCCACGCGAACTCCAAACAGAAAGGCCGGGGTTTGAACCCACGAACTTCTTGCTGTGAGGCACCAGTGCGCCACCGTGTCGCCCTAACTTAGCTC
>JAPMOB010227950.1:0-17660 GCA_029875015.1 Lepomis gibbosus
ATTTGAAGCTTAGCTAACTGATGAGTTTCATCTGGCTTGATCGATAGATATAACTGAGTATCATCTGCATAACAATAAAAAAGTTTATGGAGTGTTTCCTGATAATATTGCCTAAAGGAAGCATATATAAAGTGAAGAGGATTGGTCCGAGCACAGATCCTTGTGGAACTCCACAACTCCGCTTGATTTTCAAGCTCAAGCTTTATAGGCTGGGTCTTTTACTCCGAGCTAAAGAGTTGGCAATGACACAACACAGAGCGAACGAATGGAAACACAGGAGACAGCTACAGATGCTCCTACTGGATTAAGTGACCGCGCTCTTTCTTCTGTCTTCACAGGTCTTCCAAGGAAGCAGAGCAGCAGCCCAGGTAGGTGGACACGTGTTTGTTCAACATTACAGTAAAGCATCAGAGCATGCAGCTTTAGCTGATGTTCTTGAACAGATAATTAAACTCCTCATTTATAAAAAGATATTACTTAGAAACAAAAGAACTCATTTGGCAGGATGATAGAAAGAACTCTCATCACATCAGATTTGATCAACACGCAGCATAACGTTGCATATGCTAATCTTTTATACATATTTTACCCTCAACTACAAACAGCATAATGCCAAACATACCTGTTGTAGGTAGCTACGAGAACACTGGTTATAAAGCACACTGAATAGGCACACATACTAATAAATTATCCTAATAACCAAGCAGTTGAATTACAAAAACCATAGTAAGTCCTGAAATAAAACCAAAGCAACCATCACTCAACAATTCCTACAGAACTGTGGTTTTCTTGATGCCTCTTAAAATCAGATGCTAATTTATGTCATCCAAGCAACAGCAGACATCAAACCAGCTACAAGCATTCAGCCTACTGTCTGATATACTAGTTTTTATCTTAACATTACCAGTGTGTACGGGGTGTGAGAGTGTTTGAGGTTACACGTTTAGAGAAACTAACACATCTTTGTCTGTGACAGTATGATGAGCTGGATCGTCGGTGGCATCGGCCACATGTTGCCTCAGCCTGTACACAGGCAGGTGAGTCGCTGCTTGTCTTTGTCAAATGATTCTCCCAGAGTTCATATCTCATACGTATAAATCCGACTTAGCATACACTGATGTGTGGCTATTATATTTGTTCCCTCATGCAGGACGCAGGCAGTGGCGAGGTTCAGAACAGTAAGTAACCTTTCCACAGATAACACTGAGCATACTGAGCCTGTGAATCAGCATCCTGTTGCACTGATATCTGGCTCATTTATCATAAAACATACAGATGCTACAGACACGACTTCTGGGTACACTGCACTGTTTAGAGATGCTGATAAACAGCTCTGAATAATTGTTAAGGACACTTTACGGACAACATTTCGTATTACAGTGAATGGAGTACTGAACCGGACGGTTGTGATATGACTAGGGGTGTGACGAGACGCTTAGCTCACAGGTCGAGACTTTTTTCACTATTTTTAAGAAACGTTCAATGATGAAATATCTGAAAATTATGAGCATTAAACAGGTAATTTTCTGCATTCTGATGGGTTATTTCTTAACCAATTTATGGTGGAAATATTTTTTTATTTAAAGGGAAATACAAAATTCAGCTGGCAGGTGACAATTCAAACTCAGAAAATTAAGGCTCCCAGTCATTCTGTGCTGCTTTCAGATCTGTTTCTCCTGTAATTTCATCCCTGCTTCATGTCGTTCTTTGAAAGTAACCTCTTTAAATGTGCATGTGGCTCCTTTTCACCTCAATGAGAAATGAATTTACTTTAAAAGCTCCTGTGACTGAAATTCTTCTGATCAGACAGAAATCTCACCACAAATCTACTTAAACCCCCTCCAGCCAGTTTTAACTGCTGTTTTTGATGAACGTTCTTTCTCAAACAGAGAATGGGGGTGTGGTTAATCGTTAGATGTAATGATTTACCATGACAACCAAAAACTGACCGGCTGGAGTGTTCACTAACGATATGCTGTGGGGTGGGGGGCTCCGCCGAGGCATTATGGCCGTCAGTAAAATGCATGTTGCAGACTGTATATCAGCCGGCGGCAGGTGAAAGTGCGACGCGTTTTCTGTCCTCCAACACGGCGCCCACAGACGCCATAATGAACAAACCTGCTGTAAGTTCTGAGTACATCACATGATAAATCGGTTAGCGAGCTCACAGCGATGTTTATCGGTTTGATGCTCTGACTTAACGGGGCGTGACAGTGCGCCTGCGCGAGCTTGGAGAATGAGTATGACTTAGAATTACTATAGTCACACGTCACCACCCCGTTTTAACAACTAAGCAACTTTTGCAACTTTGAGCACAAAATTAAGCTGTTTGTCAAAAAATATTTGGCGAACTATGTGGTTAATCAACATTGTGAGGAAGTGACTCAGAAAAATCGGAAATATCATAGAAATGTCAAAATACACTGGAGGGGGGCTTTAACTTCAGCAGCTCTGAGAAAGTGGAGCTCACAGTTCCAACAGAAGTTTTTAGATGTTTAAAATGCAAAACCAGTTACGTTCCCATTCTGTCACAAGCTGGTTGCGACTGACAGCAACAAGAAGGGGGTTCACTTGATTACTATCACAGCTATTACTATCAGCTGGGCAGAGATGATTCTCTCCCCAAGTCAGCGTTCTCATTTATACATTTTCTCGTGGCCCAAGATCTCGTCACACTCGTGGTTATGACACAACATTTAAAAAGGGTTTTTTTTGCAAATCAAACATTGACTGTTGCTATTTTTATTTTCTTGTACTACTTTATTTCACTTACCAGGGTTTAAACTTTTTTCAGACCTGCAGTGTTTTAACTTCTCGCCTCGCTGCAGGGAAGTGTACTCATGGTTTGTCAGTACGCTGTGACATCACAGAGTGTGGTTACAGCTGTTTGCAGAAACTCTGATAAATTGATTGATTGGTTGATGGGTTTTGGCAGCTGTGTATTGATTGGCAGGGGTTGGTGTCAGTGATGAGGCGGACTTTAACCGGGCTGCTCTTCTCCTTCTGTTTCAGGGGGGAAAGGCGGCGAGAGCCCCTTTAAATAAAAGGAGAAGGAAGAGCGGGACAGAGTCGCTCACACTGACACTGACAGCAGCAGACACTCTTAGCCTGCCTGAAGGACAGACAGACAGACAGAGCAGTGACACCATGTGATGAAGGAAATCAGATTTTTATTTTTCTATATGACGTCTGTTTTACGCATACTTGAACATGTTTGGATCAGGAAGATGATTGGAAGAGAGTAAGTTAGTGTTCCCCAGTAAGCTCACATATTGCAGTGCGATCGCTAAAACAGCACAAGTCTGTATCTCATAGAATCAAATAGGACACGGATGTTAGTCTGTTGGACTGTTTAATAGTCCACGCTGCTGTATAGTAACTAACCACAGGGACTGACTGAGCGATTATTCTGCCGACAGTGCTACTTCATACTGGGAACTCACATAAGCTATTAGTCGCGTATGAATCTGGACGGCAGTTCAGGACTACTTTTGCTTTTTTAAGGCTGTTGCGGATGATATAAACTCAACTAAGTGCTGACATTGCAACACATTAAAGTATTTTGCTGTATGTTCATGAAAATAAAGACATTAATTGGGAAAAAATGAAAGCTTTGTTGAGTGTTTTGTTGTCTTGGTTGGTAAGCCTGAAAGTGCAGGGAATAGGAGTCGACCAATCAATCAATCAATGAGTCTAGCAAACAATTATTCAATGGCCAAACGTGTACAGTGTCTTCTGTGAGTGTGTGTTAAGGTTTCACCTGTTTTACTTTTCATTTATTTTTTTAAGATTCAAAATAGATTAATAGATGAATTTGAGCCCTGCCAGTCATTTACTCCTGAATATGTAAAGACTCTTTACTTAGTGTTATCGTTGAAACAGTTGAATTTGTAGTAGTAGACACAGATAATCCTCAATCCTGCTCTTCCTGCCTTGTGACGTTCAGTCAGCATCGTGCAGAAGACAGACCTGATACTGGAGGACCTGGAACAGGACGAGAACAAGGAGGCCAAGCAGGAGGAGAAGGAGGTGAGACTGACTCGATCTTAACCTTTAGGTAACAATCAGAATCACTTTCAGAAAGACAGTGACCAGGGGCCGTACTACAGACATCTTAAGTCTTAAGATAGGAATCTAAGATACAATTTTCAAGAATGAAATCCCAACTAATTTTCGGAATCCTATCTTATCTCAGGCTTGGAAATCCTAACTACTCAATCCAACATCGGTTATCATCTTAAATGTCTCTTACCTAGTATTTAGGACAGCTTAACAGTTCTCCTAAAGTTAGGAGACTTTATTTCCTAAATCAATTCCTAACCCTTATTATCGTGGTTACCAAGCAGTTGGGATAAGATCTCTAGGTAAGTTTTTGTAATACGTCCTCAGCTCTTCTACTGTCTCTCAAACATGCTAACAGTAGTATGTTTATATCCGATGGCTATTTACAAGCACTTTTGAAGGGTTCCAAGGTAAAAGGACTTCATTGATATAGTGGTTTTATCTAAAACACTTTCCAATTGGCCTCTTATTCACAAACACACACTGATGGCAGCCAGCTACCATTCAAGGTGCTGGCCTGATCACGGAGTATTTGGGGTTCAGTGTCCTGCCGAAGGACACTTCATTATGTGGAGAGGAGAAGCTGATGATCAAATGGCCTGCATTGCGATAAATGGACAACCTGCTCTACCTTTTGAGAATACACATAATAGTACCAGTGTAAGTTCATGGAAGGTGCAATGGTACATCAGATGGCACCGTGGCACTTTGAATGGTTCCATGGTAGGTACCCTTACAAGTGCAATGGAACCCACTGGTACCAAGATAAGTCCCATGGCAGGTATGACACTTTGAATGGTAAAATGGTAGGACCAAGGGAGGTACCATGGCAATTTGAAGGTTTGCAGGGTTGTACAAGAGTACATACCGTGGCACTTTAGAGGCTACCAGGGTAATGCCACGTTCCAGACTGCTTTGAACTGGAAAATGTCTGAATTGAAATATCCAACTTCCAAGTTTCCAGGTACAGTGAACGAAATACATGGCTTAACCGTGACAGACTCTTTGTCAAATGCAGGCCTACACCCAGTTGACACTCAATACTGCTCTTGGTGTTCATTACAATTATGGCCAATAGATTATCTTTCGTAATGTTTTCAAATGTTTTGGCGTTTTTGACATTTTACTGAATAACTCTTGTAAAAAGAAAACGACTTTCAGAGATTCTTACTGTATTCAGCTACCTAATAAAATTGGCAAAACATTTCTACATCAATTTATATGCAGAACATGTTTTACTACATGATAGGATTTATAGATACATAGAAATATACTTTATGTTGCCTTGTAGTTCATGTTATATGTGTGCTTCCATGGGAGCTGCCATTGTTATGTGACGTCATTCAGCTGCTACTCGTGAAGCTGGGGTACATATTTTTTATCTCCAAGTTTCAAAGTCTTCAAGTCTCAAATCCGACTTCAAGTGGCGTTCCAGGATAGTTTTTTTATTTGGAGGTCGGAAATTTCCGAGTTGCCTGGTCCAATAGCAGGTACCATGACACTTGAAAGGTACCAGGGTAGTACCAGGGAGGTACAAGGGAACTTTGAAGGGTACCAGGGTTGTACAAGAGTAGAAACAATGGTACCAGGGTGCCATTGTAGGTATGACTCATAGGGTACCATGGTGAAAATGGAATACAGTGGTATACGAGAAGGTACTAAAATAGTACACGACGGAGACTGTTTCCATGTGAGGAACATCAGAGTGAGCTCTCTCGCTGTGATTGGTTGCAGACAAAAGATGCAGACACCCAGATGGATCAGCTAATAGACAGCATCAAGAAGGAGGCTGGAGAGGCAGTTTTAGCTCAAATGGATGAAAGGTTAGTGTCCACTTCCATTTTTATTCTGTAGTCTTATTTCCAGGCCTTTGTTATTGTACAATTTGCAGCATTGACGTGACGCCAGCAGGGCTTGTTTTTGTCTATTTTGTTCAGACTGAACATTTAAAGGCATCATTTTGTTGAATTTTCTTAAAAAGACTGCAGCAGGAGCGCCTGGAGGCGGCCCGTATCGCAGAGGAGATGGCCAGGACGGCAGCGGAGGAGGCAGTCCGACAGCTGGAGGTGGAGCAATCAGCTAAGATCGTCATAGAAACACTGCCAGAGTCCAATGAGCAGTAAGTCACATAAACACACAGCACATGTACAAATTTACATGTTACACATACAGTTGAGTCAAAACTCTGCGTCTCCAAACTGTTTTCAGGAACTAACAATAAAGATTAATGTTTTAAACTTGACGTGTATTTTTTGAGTTAATTCAGCGCCATTTTAATAGACATGGCCCTTTGAACAAGTAGTAGTGGAAATATCTTTGTACATTGCCTACATTTTAGAGTTTAAATACGATATGAAATTAGTTTGTAAGGCACATCATTTTTCAGTGTATATAAAGTATTTTAAAGGCTATAAATACACACAGAGACAGAAACACATCCACAACATTGTACAGCTGAGACGTCCTCCCGTAACTGTCCCTCTCTTTGTTCTGAACAGACTGCCAAACATCCAAGAGGAGGAAAACGAGGACGACCCAGAGTAAGTCCATCTTTGTGACAACCAAACCACAACCCTGTGGCTATCTCATATACTGCAAGCACAATGTCTGGGAAGGTTCTCAGTCATCCAGGTCATTGTTATCCGAGGAAGGTTAAAATCAAGGGCACCTGGACTCTTCAGTTCTGACTGACTGGTAGGGTAACTCAGCTATTTAACTTCTGTGGGGTTGTTGTCAAGATGAACAACAGTCGTTATGGTCGTTAGAGCCACCCGAGGCTGAACGACCATCATTGGCATCTTCACCGGAGGCCAAAAATGAATATTTAAGTTTCCAGGGACGTGATGAAAGGACAGCGTTGTCAGTGGTGGTGCAGGCCACCTCCCCTGTTCAGCGACGGCTTCTCAACCTGAGTGTAAGTCGCTTCCTTGACGCCTCTTTGAAACCATCCGTCCTCTTAGTCTAAAACAACAGACGGGTGAAAATCCTGTCAGACAGGGAACTCACCCAGCCAGAGCAAGACGTTCGGGCCAAAGGATTAAACTTTGCCATCACATAACAGCAGTTTCTTGTAATGGACCAGGCCAGAGTCAACACACTACTTATGGACACAAACACAGAGAGAGTGAGGCGAGACCCCACCAGCGGATACAAGAAAAAGGCCATAGAATGTCTTCAACAGCTGGAGACACATCACATCATCACAACCCTCGAAGAATATTACTGTTTGTATCCTGGAGATACAAACAGTAGACTGCCCAAGATACACAAAGAAGGAGCCCGACTCAGGCCTATCATCAGCAGCAATAACTCGGTCACCTACAACATTGCCAAACCCATATCTACTGTCCTAGCCCCCTTGGTTGGCAACACGCCTCACCACATCCAAAACTCCATTGGCTTTGTAAACAAAGTTCAAGGACTGAAACTGGACTCAGCTTGAAACACTCAGCATGGTGTACTTGATGGGACGTCCTTGTTCACATGTATCCCCACCATGGAGGCATTAGAAACTCCTGCTAAAAGACAACACCCAAACAACAGAACTAACCTCAGCCTCAGCACAACAGAGGATTCTACAGACAGAAGCATGGCTGTGCCATGGGTTTACCTGTATCCCCTACTGTGGCCAACATCTACAAGGAAGTAGCAGAAAGCAGAGCCCTGAATTTCTTCAGAGGAACAGCACCGAGCCACTGGTACAGGTATGTGGACGACACATGGGCCAAAGCACAGGAAGTGCAAGCTTTCACAGAACATATGAACTCTGACAGTAAGTCAGTAAGATCATTACATTACATTTAGCCGACACTTTTATCCAAAGCAACTTACAATTGGGTTAAGTGTCTTGCTCAGGGACACATTGGTGGATGTGTCACAGTGGGGAATTGAACCCGGGTCTTTCACAACAAAGGCATGTGTCTTATCCACTGTACCATCACCACGAGAAGATGTCCACAACAACAGTTTGGTCTTCCTGGACTGTGCTGTACACATTGAAGAGGACAGGAGCCTGTGAATCGCATTCTACAGGAAACCTCCCCAGATCAGTACCTGTTTTTGGATTCCCACCACCCACTGGAGCATAAACTAGGGGTCATGAGAACCCTGCACCACCAAACATACCAACCAGTGTTCAAGCCCAAGAAGAACAGAACCACCTGAATGGGGCACTCATAGCCTGTAGATACCTTAATGGACCTTTGTTAAATCAGCCACAAGTTCCGGGAAGAACACCAACTCTACAGGGGATTAGGAAAAGAAAGTCATATGGAACTAGGTTAGCATTTCACACATGTCTGGAGTATAAGAGATTGTTTTTTAAACAAACACAACATCTCTGTGTTTTTTAAACCCAAGAACACGCACTTGACAACCACCCCACAGAGGTTAGATAGCTGATTTTCTCTACCAGTCAGTCAGAAATGAAGAAGTTTCTTGGATGTTAAGTATCTTAACCAAGTCCATTTGCCCTGGATTTTAAACTTTAGCGGTTTTAAATAGCACATTTCATTCCCGATGGAAGCACAATGTGCACAGAGCGAGAGCTTCCACAGCAGGTGCAAAAACTATGTTGATAGTGCAAAGATAAAAGATTAGACATAAATAAACATAAAACAGACACATGAACAATAAATTCTGAAGCTCTGCTGCTCTCTGCTTGACTTGAATGTTAATAACTAACAAATTGCTTTTTCACTGTGTGACTGTCTGACTGGCTTGTTTGTCCCTTGCTGTACACCGTTCAGGTTGCAGAACCTGCAGGAGGACAGTGAAGACAGCACAGACAATAGGAGTGTGAAGGAAAATAAAGTAACAGTGGACAATAAAAAAAGCACTGTTGAGAAAGAACCCCATAAGTAAGTTAAGGCATAATTAGATAAAGGCTTGCTCCTGCAGAAAGATGGAGGGGTGCTCCCATACTTCTTATGATCTGGTTCATCTGTGGACCATCACCAATAAATTTGTTTAATATAATATTATGTGAAACTGTTGTAGAGTTTTGTAAGAAACTCTAAGGTGTCATTTTTTGGTATGGGTTGCGCACCTCCTTGCGTACGCTTGCTCTAAGAGCTTCAGCTCTACTAAGCTTTTTACTCTTATGACCTTTTAGAGCCAGTAGAAGTCCTGCCCTGCTCCAGGCTAGTGTCTGTTCTCAGTAGAGAGTGTCTGTCAAAACTGGATTCTCTCCAGTCCTCGGTTGCACTGAGAGGTTCTGTCCATGAAAATCTCAGAGAATTAAGATGATTCACCAATAAAAACACTAGATGGGTCGTTTCTTCACGGTCTCGCAGTACCTCCCTCACAAGACATCCTGGGTTCATAGGCCTTCTTCTATAAAATAAATGTACACTGGCTAGGTAAACTCCCATGACACCTCGAGTGTCTTTGCAGGAGCTGGTCCACTGTTTCACAACCAGTGTGGATTTGACAGGAGCGTCCTTTATAGCGTCCTAGAACACGCTTTCTTGAGAGGAGTGTTGCAAACCTTCAAGTCCCATTTTTGGCTGCTTCAGTGACCTCTGCCAACCCTTTTGGTCCAGAGTGTAAATATCTTGACAAAGATAGAGAGTGAATCCTACTGACTTTGCTGATCCCCAGGTCAAAATTTTCATTTTTTTCTAACATCCTCTACAAAGACTGGCATTAAATTTTGCATTAGACATTCAAGTTCATATTTATTTATATAGCACATTTAAAAACCTACATTCTTGTAAATGGACGACTAAACGTTCCTAAAAAACCAGAGCATCTACACAAGCACTTACATCCCCAGGTCAACCGGACACAACAACCTCAGTCTTACTTTCATTCAGACAGAGAAAGTTCTGATCCAACCATATTCTAAGATCTCTGAGGCAGATAAGCAAGGCCTGAAGTGAGGCTTTATCATTGGATTTTACAGTTAAATAGATTTGTATGTCATCTGCAAAGCAATGAAAGGAGATATTGCGTTTCTTGAAAATCGACCCCAATGGCAGCATGTATGGTGGAAAGAAGTAAAAAAGCTTTCTCAGTTGTTTACAAAATACAGACCTATATTTGACTTGTGTCACTTTGCACCTTCTGCAGCAAATGCACATCTCTGAATTTATATTTTAGATGACTTTGTGAATGTTGCACCATGCCAGCCATCTTAGTTCTTCACCTCCACCTGTTACCTGAACTCCAAGGATGGACCGGTGGAAGGATCAGTTTTGCAGCTTTCTTCTGGTTCTCTGTCATGTTCTGTCTGTTCATGGCACTTGCCCTTTCTCACCAGGTCCCTGAGAGACGTCTGTCCAGCTAAAGACGAAGTCAGTCCTTCATCAACAGATGTGGAGCCAGCATCGGAGAGGAGAGACCTGGAGAGTCCAGTGTCCCAACCTGTCACCCAACAACCAGAGCCACAAGCTCCAGAAGCCCCGACCAGCACCACAGATCAGGTGAGACACAGTAGAAACTCTTTACATCCAGCAGGTAATGAACATTTCTTTACACCATGACCAAATAGCCTCCTGTGCTCTAATTGGCTGGATGGTGTCTTTAAATTCTGACGCATCGTCCTCATAATAGACTTTTCTAATCCTCAAAGCTGAAAGTTGATGGTGGCAGCCTACAGCTCCTCCTACTGGTTGGAGTAGTGAAGTAACTGTTATTCCACATTTGACAGAGTGCAATGCAATTTTTCATTTGTAAAATCATTTATAAATGTACTTATTTACAACTTATTTTCTCTTCCATCATTTCTGTCAGTAATAATAAGACTGTAGTGGATAAACTGTTGATTTGTTTCAGACCTTATTTGAGTGAATTTTCTAGATATTAACTTGTTGTTATTTTACTGATAGAGATGATGGATGCAGAAGTATTCTTTGACATTTAAAGAGCACACTTATCCAAAAAATAAATAAGCAATACTTGAATTCAGGAGACCAGGTCTGCAGAAAACCGGGGTGTTACTGAAAAATAATGCATTAGCTCAGGTATAAGTACCAGATCCGGCTGTGAGTGTTATTTTTCAGTTACAGCACATATTTGTGGATTGTTGATTGTCTCCAGCCTTTGTTCTTCTTCAAACCATTAAAAGACTGGAAACTGTTTGACAAAAACAATCTCAACTCAAGGTCCACTTACTGTTTTTTATGGAGCTTTCGAGCATTTTTGATAATAGTTAATTTGTTTTGATGCTTAATACAATAAGTTTGTATTTAAATTCAGACGTTTTTCTGAAGTAAATGCAGATATATTTAATTCATTATAAAATGTAATTTATTTTCTTCCTGTCTGTCCTCTTCTCTCAGGCCGCTGCAGCAGCAGGAGAAGAAGGAGGGTGTGGAGGTGAGAGCTGAACATGATTTTTCTCAGAACAGCTCTTTTGATTTTTGCAGCAGGAACACCTGAAGCAGCACAAACACACAAAAACAACAGAAAAGTGACACAAAAGTCTTCTCCTACTTCCAGGTATCTCAAAGTTATCAGCTTCAAACAATGCAGATTCGGCACCGTTCCAGAAAAACCAGGAGAATTTGAAAATGAAGATTTATTTGAAGTGAATAGTTGCAGTTAACATTGAGAAGATAATTAAACGTAGAATTTAGGTTCATCTGCAACAAAATGCATTTTATTAAATGTGATGTTGTGAAATATGAGAGCGGATTACAGAACAGTAACACAATTAATGTGAACAGTTCACTGCAGCATCTGTGCAGCCTCATTTCCCATCAGGCAGAGTGGGACAAACCAGGTGATGCTCAGAGGGATCGCTGTAACAACACACAAGGATACTTACCGTGTTGTTCCTTAGTTACCGTGTTGTTCCTTAGTTACCGTGTTGAATGTCTTGTTTTTAGTTGTATCATTGTGACTGTGTTTTAGCGCCTTGGACAGTTTCGTGCATTTGTAAACTCTGTATGTGGATGAATGACAATAAATGAACTTGAACTTGACAGACGTTACAACAAAGTGTGACAGCTTATTTTGCTCACAGGGACCAAAGCTATTGATATGTTGGCTGACAGTGAGATCAGTTTGTGTGCAGGCTTACCTAAACAGTGAGTGGGACTGACAGGGTTAAATGATCCAACCCCGTTTCTGAAAAAGTTGGTTTGCTGTGTAAAATTAAAAAGAAAATGTGAAACAGTGAAAACTCCATGTTTAATTGAAACTAGAACAAAGAAACTTAGTAAATGCTGAACCTGAGAAATTTGGTAGCTTTTGGAAAATGATAAGCCGTTTTTTGAGTTTGATGCCAGCAACACATTTTTAAAAGGTTGAGACTGGGCGATCTATCTGTGAAGGTTCTCGCTCATCCAGGTTCATGGTTATCCAAGGAAGGTTAAAATCAAGGGCAACAAGACTTGATTGAAGACGTTTCATCTCACATCAAACAGACGTCTTCAGTCCCGACTGGCTGGTGTTTTTAACCTTCCTGGGGTCAGGGTCCTGTTTCCCGGTCCGCTGCATCACCTTCTCGTTTAACACTCTGTTAGCGTCCGCTAGCTGAGGAGACCGACTGCTGGAATCTTGAAAGTGGAAAGCTTTTTCCATTCTTGTGTTCGGCGTGTCCTTTGTTGTATTTCACGTTTCATTATGCACCAAACATGTTCACTGGGTTAAAAGTCAGGACTGCAGGCAGACCAGACTCTTCACCCAGCCATCCGACCAATGCCGTTGGAAAACGTGCAGAATGTGGTTTGGTGTTTTCTCGTTGAAATAAGCAACGCAGTCCCTGAAAAGGACCTTGTGTACTTTGCAGCATATGTTGCTGAAAACCTGTACGGCATTAATGATGCCTTCAGCAATTTACAGGTTACCCACGCCACGTACGCTGTTGCCGCCCAAACCATCACGGATGGCTGATGGCTTTTACACTGATAACAAGCCGGATAATCCCTCTCCTCTTTAGTCCATGATTTCCAAACAGAGTTTCAGATTTTGACTCGACAGCCAGGTGGTCCAATGCGGCCCACGGCTACGTTTCTGGATCTGGTGAATATGTGGTTTCATCTTTGCATGGTAGAGTTTCAGCTTGCATTTGCGAAGGCAGCGACAAACTATTATCTAACTATACTACTATCCCAGACGATGGTTTTTGGAAGTGTTTCTCAGCGCTTGCAGCAACGTCCTCTACAGAATCCTGTCTGTTCTGAGGGCCTGAAGATCCAAGGTTGGCTTTAAGCCTTGTCCCTTGCGTCCAGAGCTTTTTTCTGATTCTCTAAATCTTTTAATGATGATTTACTGTAGACAATGACATCCGCAGAGGGTTTTTTTTCAAATTCAATTTTATTTTGAGAAACTTTATTCTTTAATTGTTGAACTATTTGCCAGCACAGTCTTTCACAGAGAGGTGACAGCCCGTCTTCAGGAAGACTCTCTGGATACTCTTTTCATACCCGATTATGTTACTGACTTGTTGGCAGATGACCTAATTAATTAATTATGAGCATTTTACAGCTTTTCCAGTCTTTTGTTGCTTCTGTCCCAGCTGTTTTGAAACGTGTTGCTGGGATCAAAACGGGGAGATCATTTTCCAGAAACAATAAAATTTCTCAGTCTCAAAACACATATGTCTCTTTGTTGCTGTTTTAATTGAATATGGGGTTTCCATGTTTCACACATCATCGCATTTTGTTTTAATTAACATTTAGCACAGCGTGCCAACTTTTTTTGGAAACAGGGTTGTAGTTCATCATTGGTTTGCGGCTCATCGTGTTTGTTCCTACTTATTCTTTGGATTTGAGTTCATTCATAGCTTCATCTCCTTCATGTCGCTCTAACGTGTCCCAGCAGGACCTCACAGTTCTCATCCTGTCTTTGACTCTGACTGTTTCTCCGTCCAGTTCCCGACATTTGCTCTCCGATAAAAAACCTTCTGCTTCGGTTCCCGCACGCTGCCGAGTGTCTGGAGAGCTGCAGGAAGCTGATGCACGACCATAACTTCACCCCTCCCCGACTGTCCATGCCGACCCCGCCGCCTGAGCTCGCCCAGCTGACCCAGGAGCTGCTGCAGCGCTCCAAGCAAGCGCGACAGTGCTGCATGAGCATCGCCAGCCGCTTAAGATGCCTTAACTCCAACTCCCAGCATCCTCAGCAGCCTTAACCCCGCCCTCCTACTGCAGACCCTTAGAGAAACCTTATAGACACCTTATATTTATTTAGATAGAAACCTTTAAAGTGCCAAACAAACTCTTCTGAATCCACAACATCCCACATCCTCCTCATCATCACCTCCCATCATGCTCTGCTGCTCTGGACTGCTTCGCCACGAACTGCCAGCTAACCACACCTCAGGTGATCTTACAGGAAGTGGGTGTTTGTGCTGTGCTAGGCTCCCTTTGCAAACTAAGACCCATCAGGAGTGTCGTGATGTCAGCGTGTAGCCAAATCCCATGTCGCGTTCACGTCATATGGGACGGACGGAGAGTTGGTGATGTGAGGGTTAAAAATATTTTAACACTGTATTCATAGAACACGAGTTTGGACTTCTGTTGATGTGAATGTTTGTTTGGATTTCAGGCACTTATTTATTTATGAAGGGCCAAATGGGAATTATTAAAGCTTTCAGAAAAGTCTTGAGTCTCTGACGTGAATTTACAGGTTGGAAACTGGTAATTACAGAAACTTGGATATGACTTGAACGCGGCAAAAGCAACAAAGCTGTTGCATGATTGTTTTCATAACTGGCTGTGAAATTAAAAGACTTTTAAATTGCAGAAGATAGTTTGGGAGACGGCTCCAATAACAGACTTTATGTTGTCACAAAATAATCCAAAGAGCTTTCAGCCAACTCTCATGGTGTCAAAATGTGACCAAAGCGAGCAGCTTTGATAAAGAATGTCAGAAGATCATAAGTTAATTAATTTAAAAATTGTTTTAACGTCTAGAAAAAACAGAAAAGATGTTTCTGTCTCCGTTGCAGTTAATCTTAGGTCAGCAGGCTCTGACATGAAAATAAATAAACTGGAGATAAGATTTTTTTCCATCATGTCAGCAGTTGAAGTTGTGCTGATGTCCGTGACACTGAGACGACACAGTGATGCAGGTAGCGTGTGCTGTCACTGTCGTCTTCTGTTGCGTCTCCGCCGTCCAACAGTTTTTCTGGTCTGGTCCTCAGGGAGCTGTGGTAGAGGCCCGGATGAAGCTCCGGTGCTGAGGGTGGAGGATGTGGATCAGGATGCGGGGCAGGGACAAGGCCTGAACATCCCCCAAATTATCACAACCGCAGAATCAGAGGTCGGCGCTCTGGGTGTCCTGCCGCCAAAGCTCAGGTAACAGACACGTGACCATCGACCCCGAGCGCTCCGAGGAAGCTTCGATTATCACAGCGATGTAAATCATGCCCGCAACTTTATTCTTTTGTGTTCATGTCCGAATATTCCTGTCTGTCGCTTCATGTTTTTCTTCTTCATATTGTTGTTTTTATGTTTCAAAGAAATTAAATTGATTAAAAAGATGCAAAGAAACTCAAGATCAAAATAGAAATTGGCTGCAGAAGCAGTTACATGATTCATATATGTATCCAGTTTACAGTTACATATATATACTTTAGAAAGTATGTGAATATATTTTTATATATTCTTTAAAGGTTTTTCAGCAGATAAAGGAAGGAAACATCTTCCCAAACATGTAGAAACATAACTGCACAGTTACAACAGTTTGAAATACAAAGTTTAAACAGTGAACATCTGATGTTTGATATTAATGTCGATGTTTGGACTGCTCCTTTGTGAGGAGTCACTTTGGACTCTGGGTAACTGTGACGGCAGAATCTTTACAAATCAATGGATTGGTGGAGGAAATAATCAGCAGACTGATCCAGAATGAAAAGAATCATCAGCTGCAGTCTGAAACTAAACAGAATGAGCTGCAGCAGCAACGTCCTGCTGCACATTGATGAGGAATCTGAGGAGAGCAGAGCTAACAGGACATTTTACTGCTTTAATACTTTAATAGATTCCAGAACAAGACTTTTTCTTATAACAGAGTTTTTGAACAGTGAGGTATTAGTACTTTTACCGAACACTTCTTCCACCACCGATCCATGTTGCCGTCCTCATGTCTTCGTGTTGTGTCCCCCTCAGCCCTGCAGGGGATCTGTCTGCCGACGAGGACGATGAGGAACTGATGAGGACCGGTCTGAAGACCTTGTCCGGTCAGGCAGAGCTGCTGGCTGCAGAGGAGTAAGAGAAACCACACACAAACACACTCCTGCTGCTCAGTCCTCCATGTTTACTGTCCTCTTGTTGTGGTCCTGCAGGACGCGTCCTCTGTCAGCAGCCAGCGTTGGCAGCGTGGTGATCCAGGACCGTCTGTACGAACTCGTCAAGCAGTTTAAAGGTCGGACAGATCGGCAGAAAGATCGGATGGCGGACCCAGACGTGTCTGAGGAAGAAAGTCCCACAGCCTGTACGTCCCACTTCTTCGCCTTTTTTGTTGATGTGATTGTTTTAGTGGGACACAATGCACCATGGGTGGGGAATTGTGGCCCCATGCTCCCCTTTAGCAATGAGGCTGTCATTTATACTCAACAATGTGGTTAGCAGACTGCAGCTCCTGTGGGAATCAAAATTCTGTTCTCCAACAAAACGTCTACTGTTGGAATAAATGTAATAATCCTCTTTCAATTTTAGAAACAAAGTCAAATTAATTAATTGAAGCCAAAATGAAACTCAGTAAAACTAGAACAATGTTAAAATCACTTTACAGCGGCTGAGAGGTGGAGCGATTCGGCACACAGGGTTGGTGGTTCAGCTCCAAGGGCGTTGCTAAACATAAACCGGGGCACAGACCCCCACATCCCTCACGTATATATGTCATTTATTTTTGATTGAAGTGTTGAAATGTGTTAGTATGTGCCTTACTTTCCCTAATATTCCCTAAATATTCCTAATATTGGTCATGTCAGAAAGGGATCTGATCCGAGCGCATCCACCTATTTTATGTATTCATGTTACATGTGAGCCGTGTTATCAATGTGCCACACCTGACACACTGCAGCTCTCACTGCTGCCTTTAAAACAGTCTGTCTCTGTAATAAGCCTGCATGGAAACCTCTGGCTGGGCTCGTACTGGCTGAGGCTGGCTGTACTTCCCCCGTGTCTGTGTGACCTGCTTAAGATGTTACTTTAATGAGAAATTTAAGCACAGCCCCTGTAAATAATAGATATTAATACTTGCTAGATATTAATGTTATCAGCTGCATCGGGCCCACTCTAACTGGCTCCCCCAGTCTCCTTTAAAATTTTCAAAGCTAAAATACTTTTTATGCGAGGGCTGGGCGGTACGGCCAACAATGTTTTCACGATATTTATAATTATCAGGATAAATGTCAAATCATGATTTCTGTGCTTAGTGAAAGCCGACGACACAGAGACATAAAGTTGTTACTGTGATGTAGAGACAGAGCTCGGTTAAAACTTTATGGATGAAAGATCCTTTTGTTACAGATTAATAACTCACCGCTCTGAAACTCTTGCTTCAGTCCATGTTGCCAAGCTGGTCGGCAACATGTGCAGCTGAACCCGAGCTGTTTACCGTCTGACCCGCCCTTCTCTGCTTCTGATTGGCTAGTAGTCCTTAACTAGGAACTGAGCGTGTGCAACTCCCAACAAAGATCA